>NW_004624956.1:57565-147835 GCF_000247695.1 Heterocephalus glaber | reverse complement strand
GTGCGGTGCTGGAGATGGAACCCAGGTCCTTGGCCATGCTAGACAAGTGTTCTGTCACTGAGCAGCACCCCAGCCCGATCACTGACCAAATGTCGGTTTCATTCTCCTTATCACTTTCGGTGAGCCATAAGCATTATGGCTTTTGTGAGTTAGTAATTTCAGCTTACCTCAGGGCAGAATGTCCTGGCTCAACTGCAAGTAGAGCTCTTGAGTCAAAATTGGATAGTTGTGTCTCTTTGAAAAGAGTATGTCTACCATTCAGCACAACAAATATTTTAGGTTAACTAGGGGGCATGTACTGTTTGTGGCAAAGAACGATTACGTGACCCAAGTTAGTTTTCATTCTATGCTAATCTCTATTTTCATGCCTTGAATTTGCCCTGAGTATAATTTCTCTGAGTCTCAAATCAATCTGAGAGAGTAACTGAGTGCTTTCCTCCTTAATTAATATGATACAAAACAGAATTATTTGCCAGGTGCTGTGGTGTACACCTGTAGTTCCAGCAATTCAGGAGGTGGAGGCAGGAGGATGGGAAACAAAGCAAGATTCCGTATCTTTAAAAAAGCAAAACAAAACCGAATAGATTTATGAGCAGCTAAAGTTTATATTTTGTACCAGTAATTTAAGCTTTGTCCTATGTTCTTCTTCTGCTTCTTCTTTGTAAGGATTTTTCTGTATTTTGTAGATGACCACTAAGTACTCACTCCTGCCAAAATAAACAGATAAACCTGAAAATCAATCAGATGTCTGGTTCTGAGCCGAGCGAGGCGGGGCTCTATGAAACCCTGTGGGGTTAATATACAGACTGGGCCTAGGTAGAGAAATCAGTAGGTGCTCTGCCTCCTTCCTCGTGGGCAAAGAGGAGCTGGGCATCAGTGCAAGGAGCTGGTTGCTGCAATTGAAGAAAGAGTGGCACCTTTGGTGCGAATGACCCAGATGTCCACCATGCTGCGAGATTCATGAGATTAACAGCCTCTGCGCGCCCGGCCACTCCACCCGAGGAGCAGCTCTGTCTGCCCAGGCTCCTGCCTGCTGTGGCTCCTGCACGCTGTTTGTTCCCTTTCCTTTTCGCATCCAGAGCTCCTCCAGCAACCCCAAGTAACCCCGCGCCGGCTCAGGAGTCATTTCCACCAGGAGAAATTGGCAGGACGCGAGGAAAGCTTCCAAAGCCCAGGCGGAATGTGCCTCCCGCTTTTAGTGCCAGACCTAGTCCTGTGTGAATTCTGTAATTGTGAGTTGTTGCACCAGAGCGTTGAGAGATGATGACACACTTGTCCTTGGAGCTGATTGAGCAACGGAAATAGGCCTCAGAGACATGGTAAGTGCTGCAATCGGCAAGCCTTCGAAACGGAGTCCCTCCCGGGATGGAGTGAGTGGTAGATCACGCACCATGCCCACCGGGGCTGCCTGAGCTGAGCTGCAGGAGCTCAGGGAGCAGGGGAAATGGTGGAGTCAAGGGCCGCAGTTTTCACCTAGCACCCCAGCCAAGGTGCTGAGTGCAAATGTCGTGCAGGTTAAGCCACACAGTGTTTGCAAAAACAGATCGCAAGCCCTGTGTGTGTGGAGTGCATGGTTTCAGCCCGGTGCAGTGCCAGACCCTTGAGGATGGACTAGAAGGCTCCGACAGAGTATCCTAAATTGGAAGCCTTTTCCAGAATATGGAAAAACAGAAACAGAAGTTGTCTTCTTTGCCCTGAAACAATGGCAGGATTATTTGAGTAAAGTGAGGCGTCTGTGTGACCTCTTGTGAATGTTTCAACAAGGAAATTATCAAGCTGAGAGAAAGCATCTTTATGTGTGATTTTTTTTCTTTTAAGTAATTTTTTCCAAGTTTGATCCCTGGTACCAAAAAAAAAAAGTATTTTTTTTTTAAGGTGGAGAAATTACCTCTCACTCACACTAACATTTGTCTCTGAAGAAACTGACTTGCCAAAAATTGAAATCATTCGAGGGGCTTAAATGATGTTACATTTTTCATCAGTTACATCAGTTACATTTTTCTTCTCAGAACACCAAAGAACTGTCTTGGATAATAACGCTCTCTCTATATGATAAAGTGGAAGTCGAGGAAAGATTCATGTCATTCACCTGGCTCTGAATTTCATAACCTCCCATGGAGTAACAGTTCAGAGTACTGGAGGTGCAGCTCAGTGGTAGGGTGCTTGTCTAGCATGCACAGAGGCCTGGGTTGGAGCCCCAGCACTGCAAAGAGTAAATATATGTATGTGACGCTTAACACTTTTTTCTACTTTTATCATTTATTTCTGATTGAAATGTTAAAACTTCTGTCTTGAACTCTAGGAGTTAGTAGATTTAGTATATTCAGACTCTGAGATCTTGCTATTTTTCCAAATATTGTCATGTCTCATGTACTTTCCCCTAAAACAATGAATTCCAGTGTAAGAAATACTGGAAAGAAGTGTTGCTTATATTAGATGCTTACAAGAAAACACAGGATTGCCTTTAATCTTATTACAACCAGTACTGAAAGCTGTTGACAGCAGTTAGCACTTTAAATTGATATTGAAAGCACTGACATAAAGCATGAGTCTTCAAACAAAAAACAACTTTTATCCCTCTGATAGAGGTTGCCGTTGAACACTGTTTTGTGAGCATTCTCACTTAAACCTTTGACCCAGGGAAATCCCAAATTCAGCAGGGCTTTTCATTAGGTGTGAACTCCTGGGTGAAAGAAATGTGACTGGAGTTCCTTTCTTCCTTGTCTTAGGTTACTAAGCACTGACACACAGTGTCTGTTGTTTTAGCTTCTTGAAAGCAGGCACGAGAGGTTGTCCAATAACCGCCCCCCCCAACTAGTGTGGAGCATCTGTGAAAATATGTGTGACAGTGAGTTGGACTTGTTTGAATGGAACTAAGTTTCTGTCAACTCAGTCTGCCAGGTCATCGCCCACACACACACGCACACACACACACACCCTGCAGTTTTACACCTGTAACTAATTTAGACACAGAAATTGCATGTGTACCCGATAGCAATGGTAATCCAACTTGCACAATCTCAGAATTAAGATCACATGGCCAGGCCAGGGATTTAGTTCAGTGGTTTCACCGCCTGCTGCGCAAGCGCAAAGACCCAAGTTCAATCCCCGGTACCAAAACAAAAACAAAAGATCACATGGCCATTTGAGTACACAGTGTCTTAGAACCATGTAATTTTTATTTGAACAAGAGATTGCCACCACAGGACCCAGGTTCCCACAGTGGCGAATGGCACTTGTGGTTAGCATTCGAGAGCAGATGTCACACCAGCGACTGTCAGGTGCCTGCTGGGACCCCTCCCTCCTCACCTCAGGCCCGGGCCCGAAGGTGGCCTCCAAGCTGCCCCTCTGAATGACTGGCAGAGAAACCACCTGAAAGCCTGTCTTTATGAGTCTTCTGGTTCCGAGCACCTACTGTCTGCGAGGCACTGCAATGGATGCCATGCCATCTAGATGCCTTGGCCTGCTGTCACAGCTCTATAACCTGGCTCCACCTTAGGCATTTTCCCTTCTTTTCCACCATATCCTAGAGTTTGGCCTGGTCTGCTCTATTCTGACTAAATTCCCCTGTCCAAGAGTAACCCACACTCCCTCTGGCCTCCAAGCCTGCTTCGACCTAATTGGCCTGCCTCTCTCAATTCCCCCACCTTCCTGAATCCTTCCTGTGATCCAAGGTCAGCTCAAGTTCCCTTGCTCCAGAAGCACTGTCTGAATACACTACTGCTCGTTGTAATCTGAACATGTGCTCAGACATTTTCCCTCTCCCACCTCCCCGGTGCCACTGGTCTGACCCTCGAGGCTCTCTTGCCCAGGTACCACAGATCTGTCATTCACTCCCAACTCTGCTGTCAGTCTGTCTTAAAGTCAGGTCTGTTCCGCTGCTCAGAGTCTCGCCCTGACTCCCTGTGTCACAGAACCCCAAATGGCCCTACGCACCCTGCCCCACCCAGCCGGCCTCTGTGATGTCCTGACCCTCTGTCCCTCTGTCCATCCCCTTCCTGATGCTCCAGCCTTGCTGCCTCCTGCCAGTCCCTAGCACCAGGCCCACCCTGCTTGGTGCCTCTCCTCTAGCTTCTTCCTGTCTGTGGTCCTCTTGGCCTGACCTCTGCTCGGCCCCTGCACACTGATGCTCAGAGCTCACTTCCAGGGAGAACTTCATGGCCACCTCATTGGATTAACTGCCTCCCTGATGCACGTCCCTCCCCTATGATTTCCTGATGGTTGTGGTCATGGCTCAGGGTCTGCTGCATCCCATGAATGACCACGGCATTGACCTGGGAAGCAGAATAGTAAACCCTCCGACACAGATGTTCTCCACCACACCATGTAGCTCTAATCACAGGCCGTCTGCTTTCATGGTCAGCCCTGTTTTGTAATCAAAGGGAGAGGCTGTGTTCGCCTCTCCATCCCTAACACAGATCCTATATCCGGCCACAGAGTGGGGACCTAAAGTTCTCAAGATTCCTTCATCCAAGCCAGTATCTTGCACCTCAGCAAGCCCCGGAGAGCAGGGGCTGGAATACGTTTACTAAATAAAGACAGAGTTTAGAATAGATCAGATATTATTCTAAAACCAAAATATTTTTCTAAAACCAGTGCCAATATAAAGAAACCATCTATCTTGTGTACGCTGCAAACCAGGTACAAATATGTTTTGAATGATCAGTCACTGAGAGTTATTTGCCCTATGTCTATCCCTATTACAAATATTACTTATCTATGAATTATCCAAATTCCTGAGTTCTGTACATCTATTTACCTTTTGATACTTTTGGTATTCATTTGAACCTCCAAAAGACTTACTGGCTAGCAGTACTAAAAAAAGCAAAGTAGCTTGTTTGATTAAGTGACTAATAGCCAATTCATAGAGCACTAGCAGATATTCTCTCTTCTCACCCTTAAAAAAGAAGTTGGCACTTTGGAATCATATAAATTTTCATTATCTGGGCTATCTAAAGTTTTTGATTTCTGTGGTTAAGTTGGACATACTGCCTATTTTCTTACAATCCTTTCATTAGTATTTGAGCTTCATCCCTTCTCGACCTTTTGGCTAAGATCAAGTGTAGTATTTGAGCTTCAGAGTATTTATATATCATCTGATACTTTTTTTGTTTGTTTTTTGAGACATGGTCTTGCCACATGGTTTGCGCTGGCCTGGAACTCACCCGTGCAGCCTAGGCTGGTCTCAGATTCACTGCAGTCCTCCTGCCTCAGCCTCTGGGATCAGAGGTGTGTGCCACACAGCCTGGCTCATATCATTGATCATAGTACTTATTTGTTCCTTAAGATAAAACGTGAACCCTTTGAATTTTTATCTGTCCCATATCAACTTATTGGAGGGCCCTAGTTGGAAATGTATTTGGCCTTTATTGTGCATGAAGCCAATTAGAAAAAGAGACAGCATGTTGGGGCTGGTTTTAATACCACTTTAGAAGTTCTGAATCGAACAGACCTTAAACAAATACTCTGGAATTCCTAGTCCTTTTAACACAACTGGAAGGGTTCATTCAAGTCATCCACACCCGGACAAAGAACTGGAGCATAGCGGCATTCCAGAACCCTGTGGCTATCTTAATTTGTAACCCACAGATTCGATACCTGTTTTTGAATTTTATATAAAAATCGAATCATACATTGTTTACTCTTCTGTGTCCCATTCTGCCACTCACCTTAGGCGGTGAGATCAGTCACACTTCCCAGTAACTCATGCTGCTGTGCGGGGATGCGCGTGTGGCTGTGTAGTTTGTCCGGCTGCCTAAGGGCCTTTGGGGGCTCCCAGCAGTGCACAGGCTCCCCGGTCGTTCACGCACGGGTCTCCTGGTGAAAGCGCATGCGCATCGCTGGCCAGTAGATGCCGTGGGGTGTGTTCAGGTCTGGAAAAGTCGGCGCTGAGCGTCGTTGAACCAGTTTGCACTTGTACCAGCAGCGTGTGTGTAGGAGCACATCCATTTTCTGTACCTCTTTCCACCATTTGTGTTTTCTGTCTTTTATAGTCTAGCCATTCTGGTGGGTGTGTGGGAGTATCCGATTATGATTTTACTTGGTCAACCCACTTTAAAGCAGTAGCTGTCCATTTGGCTCTCTTTTCTCATAAAGCACCTGTTCAAGTCTTTGCCTACTCTTAAATTGGGTACTTTTAAAAGTTCTAAAGCATACATCGTCAGATAAATGTATTTGCAAGATCTTTTCTGTGTTGCTTTTTCATTCGCTGATAAACTAGTTTTGTGGTGGTGCATGCCTGTAGTTCCAGCACTCAAGAGGCTGAGACAGGAGAATCAAGCCTGAGCTACCCTGAACTACATAGTGAAACCCTATCTCCAAAAAAAACAACAAACAAAAACATGTTTTTACACTTGATGTAGTCTACTAAATTTTTCCCTTACACTCAATATTTTAAATATCCTATCAAAGAAAGTTTTGCCTGCTCCAAGATTGATAATAAGAAGTTTTTATTTTTCAAAGCTTTCTTGGTTTATATTTCGCATTTAGATCTGCTGTCACGTGGAGCTGGTTGTGTTCTTGTGGAAATTCATTTGATCAGCTAAATGTCCTGAAAACTCATCCTTTCCCATGGCCCAGCGGTGACACTTCTGTCATGAACCAGGCTCCCTTGTAGGTATGAGATTGAGTCTGGATGAACTCTTCGGTTGCACTGATGTGTTTTCCTATCTTGGTACCAATTAGCATACTGAGCAAGTCCTCCAGTGTCAGTCTCCCTCCTCAGGATGCCCTGGCTGTTCTCAGTCCTTTGAATTTCTGTTTAAATTATAGGTTTACATGTCAATTTCCACATGAAAGTATGGGATTTTGATTGGAATTGTTCTCATTAGTTGAGGGAGAATTGACAGCCTGTTATTCACTCTCCAAACACATGGACATGGATTATCCTTTCATTTACAAAGAAATTTAATAACATTTTTGAGTTTTTAGTTTAGTAATTTTACACAGTTTTTGTTAGATTTTTTCCCTTAGTCGTTTGGTGGTTTTTAAGCTATGACAAAAGTCATTTTAAATTTTCTGTTTCTATTTGTTGCTGGCTTATAGAAATACAACTGGTTCTTGAATAATGTATCCAGCAACTTGGCTAAATTCTATTTCATGGGTTTTTACAGATCCTGAGAAACACTCAGGTTCTCTGGGAGGAGTATTAGTTGTATTTCTGTTTTTAGGGTGCTTGTGTATTTTTCCCCTTCTTGGTATACAACAGGACTTCCAGTACAGGATTGAATGAAAGTAGTGATCGCTAATACACTAGACGTCCTTGCTCCAGAGGAAAGCCTTAAAATTTTCACTAACTCTGGAGGCCACTGTTTCTTTATGGATATCCTTTTTTTTTTTTTTTTTTGGTACTGGGGATCAAACTCAGGACCTTGTGCTTTTGAGGCAGGCGGTGGCACCACTGACCTAATCTCTGGCCCCTTTATGGATATTCTTTATCAGACTAATGAAGTTCCCTTTTCTTCCTTGCTAAGAGGTCTTTTAAATTATAAATTAATGTTTAATTATATCAGACACTTTCATACAGTCGCTTTGGGGGAAGGTATCAAACCCAGGGGTGCTCTACCACCGAGCTACATCCCAAGGCGTTTTTTACTTTTTTTATTTTGAGACAGGATCTCAAATCTTGTTAAGGTTGGGCTGGAGATTTAGCTCACTGGTTCCATTACCTGCCTCACAAGCACAAGGTCCTGAGTTCAATCCCCAGTACCAAACAAACCCCACAAAAAACAGTGGTTCAAATCTTGCTAAGTTGCCGAGACTGTCCCTTGACCTTGTGACCCTCCTGCTCACCTACAACGTCGTATGAAATTTTATTGATAATGTTGTAAGAGCTCAAGAGGAAGGCTTTGAAAAAAATGCTTACCATGGATACTTTTATATCCCATTGTCTTATATTTTATAATAATAAACAGTATAGCTAGTAAAAAATCACCCAGTCACCCACAGTTGCTAGTGACCTGGCCAGATCTGTTGACACTTGGTTTTCACCATTGTTTGGGTTTTACCATAACCTCAAGAAGGGTGCTCAGCAGCATAACTGGAAAACAAAAAAGCACAGTGTGCCAGGGTACCAGACTACACAACTGTGAGAAAGTGGCCTCCCCTCTAGATAATCCAAGCTAGTAGAGGTGCTCAGCCAAGGTGAGCATGTCTCGGAGCTCAGTTTTGGTTTGGGCTCAGCTAGCTGACGAACATTCTATGAGTTTGGACAAATGTGTAATGACATGTGACCACTACTATAACACTACAGAGTGGTTTCACTGCCCTAAAATCCCCCTCTGCACCTCCTATCCCTCCCCTGGCTCCCTGATAACCAGTGATATTTTCATTCTTCATAGTACCATTTCCAGAATGACCACATAACTGAAATCTTCCAGTCTGGACCATTTTAAGATTGGCCTCCTTGGGCCAGGGATTTAGCTCAGTGGTTTCACCGCCTGCTGCGCAAACGTAAGGATCCTAGTTCAATCCCCGGTACCAAAAAAAAGAAAAAGAAAAAGAAAAAGATTGGCCTCCTTAACTTAATAATGTGCATCTAAGTTCCCCCTGTCTTTTCATGGCTTGGTAACCCATTTCCTTTTGTCACTAAATATCCGTTATCAAGATAATAGTCCATTCTCTGGATTACTACAGTTTATTTATTCACTCATCTCCTGAAGGGTAGTTTAGTCACTTCCAAGTTGGGCAGATCCAAATAAAACTGCTTTTAATCTTTGGCATGTGGAAAGCCAGTTTTTCCAGCACCATTTATTAAAGAGGCTGTCTTTCTTCCAGTGAGGGTGTTTGCCCCCTTTATCAAAGATGAGGTGGCTGTGTTTGGAGTTGTTTCTGCATCTTCAATTCTGTTCCATTGATCCTCAGGTTTGTTTTTCGGGTTGGTTGGTGTTTCTTGTTTGTTTGTTTGTTTGCCAGTACTGTGCTGTTTTTATCATGGTAGTTTTGTAGTATAATTTCAAGTTAGGGATTGTGATGCCCCCTGCCTTGCCCTTGTTGCCTAGAATTGTTTTTGCTATCTAAATCTCTTCTGATTCCAAATGAATTATAGGAATGTTTTCTCTAGTTCTGTGAGATATGCTATTGGTATTTTGATTGGGATTGCATTAAATCTGTATAACAATTTTGGGAGTATGACCATTTTTACTATGTTGGTTCTTCCTACCCATGAGCCAGGGGTATCTTTCCATTTTCATCTTTGACCTCCTTTACAGAGTACTGTAGTTTTAAATGTAAACATCTTTTACTTCTTTTGTAGATTGATTCCTAAGTACCCCCTTTTTTTGTTTTGATGCGATTGTGAAAGATGTGGTTTCCCTAATTTCTCTCTCAGAAAGTTTGTTATTTGTGCACGAGAATGCTATTGATTTTTGAGTGTTGACTTTGTATCCAGCTAAGTGACTGAATTTGATTATTAAATCTAGAAGTCTTTTGGTGGCGTTTTGGGGGTCCTGTATATAGAGTATCATGTCATCTGCAAATAATGATAGTTTAACTTCTTCCTTTCCTATCTATCTTTATTCTTTTTATTTCTTTCTCATGTCTAATTGCTCTGGTTAGTGTTTCCAGAACTATATTGAATAAAGGTGGTGACAGTGGGCGTCCTTGTCTTGTTCCTGATTTTAGCATGAAAGCTTTCTGGTTTTTGTCCATTTAGTATGATGTTGGCTGTTGGGCTGTCATTGATGGTTTTTATCAGATTGAGATAAAGACCATCTATTCCAATTTTCTGTAAGGTTTTTATCATGAGTGAGTATTGGACTTTGTCAAATGCTGTTTCTGCATCTGTTGAGATGATCATTTTTTTTTGTCCTTGCCTCTGTTAATATGGTGTATTACTTTGATTGATTTGCATATGTCGGATCTTACTTGGTCATGGAGCATAATCTTCTTGATGATTTGCTGTATTCTGTTTGCCAATATCTTATTGAGGATTTTTGCATCCATGTTCATTGGGGAGAGTGGCCTGTAGTTCTCTTTTCTGGTTGGATCCTTCTCTGGTTTTGGTATCAGGATAATGCTTGCTTCCAGGAATGCACTAAACTAACATCAAAATGGATTAAAGAGCTAAATACTAAAACAGAAACACCAAATATGCTGGAAGAGAGAATAGATGGGACTCTTGAAGACACAGGTGTAGGCAAAGACTTTATGAAAAAACCCCAATCACATGGGAAATATTACAAAGAATCAACAGCCAGAATCTCATCTTATTAAACAGCTTTTGCACAGCAAAAGAAATCACCAACAGAGTAAAGAGACAAGAAAGAGTGGGAAAATATTTTTGCCAGCTGTTCTTCAGACACAAGACTGATATCTAGACTGTATAAAGAACTGGAAAAAAAAAATCAAACCCCCAAATTTAAAGACCTAATTCAAAAATGGGCATCTGAAATGAATACACACTTCTCAGATGAGGAAGTACAAACAGCAAATAAATATATGAAAAAATGTTCAACATCAGTGGTCATTCGAGAAATGCAAATTTTAAAATGCAGAGATTCTGTCTCACTCCAGAAAGAATGTGTATCATCAAGAAATTAACCAATAACAAATGCTGGCAGGAGTGTGGGGAAAAAGGAACCCTTCTCTACTGTTGGTGGGAGTGCAGACTGATGCAACCACTATGAAAATCAGTGGGGAGATTCCTCAAAAAACTAGAACTAGAGGTTCCATTTGACCCAGCTATCCTCCTTGGTATCTTCCCAAAAGAATTAAAAGCATCATACCACAGTGATACATGCATACTCATGTTCATAGCAGCACAGTTTATAATAACTATGTCTTGGAAAGAACCCAAATGCCCATCAACTGATGAATAGATAAAGAAGATGTGGTTTTTTTCTATATAGTAGAATAATACTCAGCCATAAAGAAGGATTTATAGCTAAATGGATGCACCTAGAGAACATACCCTTAAGTGAAAGAAATCAGACACATGTGTAAAGATTGCATTGTTTCTCCAGTGCAAGGAACTAAAAATATAAGTAAGGACCAAAATGTATAATGGATATTATGAAATAGGAAGAAAATATTCAAATGGGAACAGACACAAGGGAGGGGGGAGAGGGAAAGGAAGTGAAAAGAAAAAAATGAGAAAAGAAAGATAAAATAGAAACAAAGATCTTGTAAATAAGAAGGGGAAGAGGGGTAGAAGGGAAGGGAGAGGAATGGTAAAAAATAAGAATCAAAATATAGCATGTACAAAAACAAATTCCATATGATGAATGTGATCATTATGTGTATCTAAATTGTACCAATACACTTAATTAATGATAAAAAGTAAATAAATACCATAGCTACTGTTTAAAAAAACAAATAAAACTGCCAGAAGTATTTGTGTTCAGATGAGGGCCTGAGTTTTCAGTTCATTTGGACAAATATCAGAGAGTGAGACTATTGCATTGTAGAGTTGGTTTTGTGACAAGCTGCGGAACTGCCTCCTGCAGTGGCTGGGCCCCCCCCCCCCATGTCCTCCTTCCCAGAGCACTCTGGAAGTCCCGCACCCCAGCAGATTGGGGTTTGGCCGTGCTGATAGGTGTGCAGTAGTCACTTACTGTCACTTTCACTTGCAGTTCTTTAATAATATATGATGTTTAACATCTTATCTTCTTAGGTAAGGTATCGTCCAGGTCTTTGGCCCAGTTTTTAATCATGTTACTCATTTAAACCTTGTTGTGTTTTAATTCTTTGTATATTTTGCATAACAGTCCTTTATCAAATGCAGGGTTTTTTTGTTTTTTGTTTTTGAGACAAGGTCTCACTTTACAATACAGGTTGGTCTTGAACTCACCATGTAGCCCAGGCTGGCCTCAAGCTTACTATGTAGCCCAGGCTGGCTTCAAATTCACAGTGATCCTCCTGCTTCAGCCTCTCAAGTGCTGGGATTACAGGTGTGCGGCTGATAAGCTGCAGGGATTTTGCAAGTGTTTTCTCCCAGTCTGTGGCCTGCCTTCTTGTTCCCTTAACATTGCTTTCATTGAACTTTAGAAAAAAGTTTAATTTTCAGGAAAGTCACCTTATTACTTCTTTCTCTCACAGACCGTGCCTGTGGTGCTATGTCCACAGGTCAACCCTGTCTCCAGGGTCACCCAGGGGTTTTCTTATGTTATCTTTGATGAATTTTATAGTTTTACATCAGACCTATGGTCCATTTGAGTGAGTTTACTTGAAGTCTCTACCTAGATTCCCTCTTTTGTACGTGGGTATTCAGCACCTTTTGCCGAAAAGTCAACCTTTACTCATTGTATTGCCCTTGTGCCTTTGCCAAAGTCCAGTGGATGACACTGATGTGGATCTGTTTCTGGCTGTCTCTTCCATTCCTCTGATCTGCTCATCTCTTCTTTTGCTAACACACTATGATCTTGATTACTATAGCTTTGTAGTAGGTCTTGAAGGCAGGTGGGCTGGGTCCTCCGATTGTTTTCCCCTTTAATGTGAGTTGGCTCTTCTGGGTCGTTTGCTTCCCCATATAAACTTTAGAATCAGTTTATATCCACAGGATCATTTGCTGGGGTTTGAGTAGGATTGTCATGAATCCATCGACCCAGTTGGAAAGAACTGACATCTTTTTTTAAAAATATATATATATTTATTGGTCCATTTTAGATATACAATAGATTTACATTTATCATCGGGTGCTTGTACCTGTACATGATGAATCTTGGTTCTTATTTTTTTCCCCGTTACCTGTGTGCCCTTCACCCCCTCCACCCTTCCCTATTTACACAGACTTTGATTCCATTTCTTTTTCTTTCTCATAATTTTTCCTTTCCCTTCTTCCCTTTCTCCTTCCCCTCCCACCACCCCTGAACCCTTGGACCTTTTCCTATTTCAAATTATCAGTTATTCATTTTAATCATTTTCATCCTTATTTACACTTTCAGTTTCTCACACTAGAGAAACTATTCGGTATTTACACGTGTGTCCTATTTATTTCACTTAAGAGTATGGCCTCGATATGCATCCATTTAGCTATAAATGTCTCTAGTTTCTCAATCTTTATGGCTGAGTAGTACTCCATTTTATAAAAAAGCCACATCTTCTTTATCCAGTTTCCAGTCGATGGGCACTTGGGCTGTTTCCAAGCTTTAGCTATTACAAACTGTGCCACTATAAACATAGGTGCACATATATCGCTGTGGTATGATTCTTTAAGAACTGACATCTTGATTATATTACATCTTCAACATGGAGTACTTGTCTCATTTATTCAGTTTTTTGGTATCTTTCATCAGATTTTTATAGTTTTCTTCGTATTGATTTTATATGTATTTTGTGGGCTTTTTATCTAAGTATTTCATTTTGGGGGTCTAATGTAAATGGTAAAATGTTTTTAGTTTTAAATATCACTTGTTCATTGTTGGTACGTAGGAAAGTACCTGGCCGGGGGACTCAAGCGATCCTCCCTCCTACCTCAGCCTCAGGCACAGGCCACCATGCCCAGCTTGATTTTATGTATTAACTTTGTTTCCTACAACCTTGCTATAATGCTTATTAGTTTCAGGAAATGTTTTGTTGTGGCCAATTCTTTAAGATTTCCTACATAGTCGTGTCACTCACAAACAAAGATGTTTTATTTTGTCCTTCCCCACTGAGTACTTGTTTCCTTGTCTCGTCTTTTTGCTTTAGCAAGGGCTTCTCATCCAGGGTTGAAGAGCAGTAGAAAGAAGAGGCATTATCGGTCGTTCCTGGTCTTAGTAGGAAAGCTTGCGTAGCTCCCCATTAGCTGGTGTTAGCTATAAGATTTTTGTAGATGTTCTGGTTTGCTGAGTTTTTATCATGAATGGGAGTTGGGTTTTGTCAGTCTTTTGCTGCATCTGTTGATACAATCATGTGATTTTTCTTCTGCAGTCTATTGGTGTGATGAGTGATATCCATTGACTTTGGAAGGTTGAGCCAGCCTTGTAGCTGGGATGAGTCTCACTTGGTGGTGGTATACAATTCTTGTATGTTGCTGGATTCAATTTGCAGATATTTTCCTGAGGGTTTTTGCATCTATATTCCTGAGAGATTTGGTTTATAGGGGCTTTTTGTAATGTCTTTGTCTTGTTTGGTGATGCTAACCTCATAGAACTAGAAATTATTCCCTCTGCTTCTATCTTCTGAAAGATTATAGAGAATTGTTGCAATTTCTTCCTTAAATGTCTGGTAGAATTGACCTGTGAATGCGCCATGCTTTCTGAGGGGGGAGGTCATTCATTTCTGATGAAATTTTCTTCTTTCATTCTTTTTTGGGGGGGAGGGCGGTATCAGGGTTTGAACTCAGGACGTTATGCTTGCGGGGCAGGCAGTGGCACCGCTGAGCTAAATCTCCAGTGATGATGCAATTTAATAGATATGGGCCCACTCACATTGTCTGTCTCTTCTTGTCTGAGTTTTGGCAGATTGTGCCTTCCAAGGAATGGGTCCATTCTGTCTAGGTTATGGAATCTGTGGGCACAGAGTCATTCTTACTATTCCTGTATCATCTTTTTCATCTTTTTTTTTGGTGGTGGTGGTAAGGATGGATGCCAGCGCCTTGTGCATGCTAAGCAGTGCTCTGCCCTGAGCCACATCCCTGTCTAGCATCCTTAGGCCTGTGAGACCCACAGTGATGCCCTCCCTTTCATTTCCAAATGAGCTCCAATCTTCCCCTGCTGCCGAGGTGGACTAGGCAAAGCAGGGGTTTCAGCTCAGCTAGAATAACTGCTCAGCAGTTAGCCCTGATCCTGATTAGACTCTAGTAACACCTCCCTTTAGAAACGTGTGAAGGGAATCCAGGTGTGGTGACCCGCATTCCAGGTTCTCAGGAGGCTGAGGCAGGAGAACCACGAGGTGGAGTGCAGCCCAGGGAACTTAGCAAGACTCTATCTCACAAAAAAAGAGAGACAGGAGATGAGTGGGTGGGGGGGAGAAGAAGGAGGGGGGGAGAAGGAGGGGGGGAGAAGAAGGAGGAGGAGGAAGAGGAGGAGGGAGAGGAGGAGGAAGAGGGGGAGGAGGAGGAGGTAGGTTTAGCAGAAGAACCGTTCTGGAGCTGGTTGGACCATGATGGGAAGAGAATATGAATCTCTGGCTAAAGAATCAGAAGAAAATGGGCATCGTGGGTGGGGGCATGATTGGGATCTTTCCCATTTCCTGATCCTTGGGGCTGGCTCAAGCTAGAGCGGCCACATTTGGCCCTCCAAGGAAAAGTGAACATGACCTTCTCTCTGGCTAATAAGGCTGGGGCTTCTCTGAGGCTTGTCTGGTGTGAATTTGAAATTTTGCTGTGAGACTTTCTGGCTTATGATAAGGAACTGTGCACAGGAGACGTGCATCACCTCTGCCAAGGCTATCCGTGGGACACACACCACAGACGTCTTCTGCCAGTGTTTAATATGGCAGGAGTAGGCAGTAGACTGAAATGTATCTTTGTTTCATTTTGTCTGTTTTGAGACAGGGTCTCATTAGGTAGCCCTGACTTTGAACTCATGGCGATTTTCCTGCCTCAGCCTTGCGAGTGCTGGGATGACAGGTGTGTGCCTCCAGGCTGGCTGTCTCTGTAGTTTGATCCAGGGTGTCCTGGCTTTCTTTGTTCTGGTGAAGAACTTTGGGAGAGAGTACACGGGAGGTCACCTTTGGGAGACCTTATATTTCTGAAAATGTCTTTATTCTACTCTCATGCGTGATTGATGGCTTGGCTGCATATAAAATTCCAAGTTAGCGACATTTTTTCCTGCCTTTGAAGACACTGTTCTATTGATTTTCTAGCCTCTGATGTTGTGATTCTTGAGCTTTTATCTGGCTTTTTTTTTTTCTCACTGGAAGTTTTTAGGACAGTTTCTCTGGAAAGGGCATTAGTATGCAGGCCTTCCTTTCTTTTGGGGGGGGGACGGGTACCAGGGATCGAACTCAGGACCTTGCACTTGCAAGGCAGGCGTGGTGCCACTGAGCTAAATCCCTGGCTCTACAGCCCTTCTTTTCTGTGTGGTTGAAGCGTTAAGAAATCCTTTCTCTGCTGTCTTTTGTTGTTTAAAGCAGTGTGAATCCTAGTGAAGCCCAGGGCCAACTGAACAGTTTTCAGGTACTGGTGGGAAAGGGTAATGTGCAGAAGGTGATGACTGTGTGTTTAGAAAAAAGGAAGAAAGAGACCAATGCAAACTCTGACACGGGTTCAACCATCAACCATCATTTCACAAACCGCATTCCATCCAGTACCGAACGCCTCAGACACTGCTTTGCCTCTGTTCGAGTCTCAGGAATCACAAGCACTTGAGTCCGAGGCTTGCTTCTCCTCGAATTTCCTGAACTCACTTCTGCTCTTACTGATGGAAAGGTCATATGTGTTCTCTTTTGTTTGGTACCAGATATCGAACTCAAGACCTTGCGCTTGCAAGGCAGGTGGCACCACTGAGCTAAATCCCCAGCGCTTGTGTGTTCTCTTTAAGGGAACGTATGTGCAGCCCTATGGGGAGATGCGGGGCAGGACAGTGAGGGCCTGGAGCAGGAGCCTGAGGGCCAGGGTGCTGGGTCTCCCCTCTCCAGGGCTCTCTGAGACAGGACATCTGTGTCAGGCATAGTCCTTTTTGAACAATAGAGCTTCGGGGGTGTTTCTTCCTCTGCCTGCCCCCTGTGGTGGGGTTGGAGGCCTTTAGCCCACCTCGTATATGGCTAGAGTACTCCCGTTACTAATATGTGCAAATGTCATGGCTGCTACTATTATTTATTAGAAGCTCATGGGAAGGAGGTCCTCACTATGTAGCCCAGGCTGGCCTCGAACTCAGAGATCCTCTTGCCTCAGCCTCCTGAGTGCTGGGGTCACAGGCATCTGCCACCATGTCTAGTGGTGAAGTGTCTCTCCAGGGTCCTTTCTAGTAAGTTCTAGAAAAAGGCTTTTCCAGCCACATACCCCAGACATCTCCCCAGAGGCCTCTGCAGGTACTGTGCCAGACCCTCTGCCAGGCCAGGCTTCTGCCAGCTCAGGCATTGCATGAGCACTGTTGGCATTAAGTGCTGTTTAACACAGAGCCAGAAGACCCGGATGACCAATTGGTGCAGAAGGTTAAATGTGGCCCAGACCTTTGGGCCACCCAGACTCACACCCAGCTCTCTGGGGTTCAGGGTGCTTCTGTGTCTGTGCCTTTGATTCCTTTTTTAATTGTGGTTCTGGGAGTGGAACCCAGGCCCTCATGCGTGCCAGGCAAGTACTCACCACACAGCCGCTCTCCCTGCCCTGTCCCCCAGCTGCCCTGACGATTTTCTTTTTCATCAGGGACAGCATAAAGCCCCAGAGGCAAACCATTTCGTTCTGGTGCTTGATTTTATAATTTCACATTTTCCTGACCCACTTCCATCCTCCCAAATAAATGCTGCCTATCAGATTAGAGAAGTTAGTTGATTCTTGTGTGAAATCGGTTATATTTTTGTTTAAAATACATGATACTGTGGACTGTTACAAAAGTCTGCTCATTGGCCATCAAAAAGCTTAAAGCCAAGTTTGAAGGTCCAGGGAAATGGCCTAACTTCCTGTCACTGCACACGGGTCTGGGGCAGGACTTCAGCCTCCTCTGGACACACTGGAGGCTGGGGATGTTGTGGATGAGCCCCAGGGGCAGCATGACTCCTGTCACCCAGCTGCGGAATCCTGAGATGGGCAGTTGTTCCTGCAGGTGTTCTGTCCATTTGTTCCTTCATGCTTAATTGCACTGAGTAACACAAAACACCTCCTCGGCTTACAGCTTGGCAGCCACAGAAGCTTGTATTTTCTAGAGACAAAATGAGATGCAGGTTTCCTGGACCCATCTCTAAGTCACTCCTCGACCAAAAAAAAAAAAAAAAAAAAAAAAAAAATATATATATATATATATATATATATATATATATGCATACGTGTGTGTGTGTTTAAATGTGTATATGGAACTCTGTGTGTCCTAGTAACTGTGGTCCACCAAGGGTGAATGTTCTGGTCACGGTGCCCCAGAGTAAAGGAGCAGGAATGGGGAGAGGAAGGGAAACTTGGGCTTGATCATGGGTTTTCAAAAGGATGAGGTGAAGCTGTTTTCCTTCCATCTTTTCTACTTAGAAAAATAAGAAAGTGGGGTGGCACTCAGTAGTGAATGCCTGCCTGGCATGCCCCAGTCCCAAAGAAAACTGTATAGGACCCCAATCTTCCTCCTGTATCAACCAGAAAGAAACAGCCGCGTGTACACTGTTGAAAGGAAAGGCTGTGGCTTCTATTCTATTTATAATATTGGGGGTCAGCATCTTGGGGGGACTTAAGTCTTAGCAAAATTAAATCACTGAGAAAGTGTCTTTCTTGGTTCCGTCTTTCGTGGCAAAATGAGAATTCATTCTATTTTTCTGATCATTCAATCTGCAAATATTTATTGTACAACTACCTGAATAAGGACCTAAAGGGAAACCGAATAAAGAATACTTCTGTTTGTAACTTTGTTCCCCTCTAGAAATCGAATGGCAGAGACATTTATCCAAATCAGTGATGTGAGAGAGGGTCACACAGCCGTGGGAAGACAAAATGGAGAGCTTTAAATCGGAGGCTTTGCCAGATGTAGTGATGCACATCTGTATCCTAGCACTTGGGAGGCTGAAGCAGGAGGATCACTGTGAGTGAGTTCAAGGCCACCCTGGGCTACACAGTGAGACCCTGTCTCAACCCCCTCCCAAACAAAAGGAAGCATGACTTAGCTTGACAGCAAGTCACTGAAATTGTATATTAAACATGAAACAAAAGTAAATCAGTAAAATGAGCAATGACCAGTTTTTCCTGCAATCTGTATTCATACTGAGGCACATACTACCTGTAACTGTGTCGACCTCTATTCGGCATGCAGAACATTCTAGCAGGCACTGTGAAAAACAGCTGATGGACCCCCTTGAGGGTCCTACAGTGTAGCCCTGCCAGGGAGCCTCTGATATGAAAGCAACTGATGCTAAGAAAAACTGACAGAGAAGTGAAAGGAGGAGCTGGGCAGCAGACTCGCAGCAGCCCGGGCTGGGCTGTTTGGGATGGGTTTGGAAACAAAGGCTGCAATTGGGTGGGCACCCATGTCATTAGGGGCACATGCCTTTGCTGGATGTCATTGAGACCCTGAGTGACCTTTACACTATCGCAGTGCACATTCCTCTTTGTGGCGTGTAGTGTTTACACTGTAACCCAGATAACTGAGCACTGTTTGGGTACTTGCTGTGTAGATAGCCAGACGCAGGAATCTACACGGTCAGAAAGAGCCCCTCGCAGCCTGAGCACAACTCACAGAACCAGTCTCCCTGGTGGGGTTTTCAAGGCACTTTGTTGTTCTTATGAAGACCACAACTGAGATTTCCTCAGCTCCCTGCTCTCTGGGAAGGAACGAGAGGCCCTTCCCAGACCCCCTGCGCCCCCCAGCAGAGCCCTTTCTCCACCAATTGGAGAGGAGAGAAGAGCTGCAGAAGAGGGCTTCCAGTTCACTGGGGTTGGGAGCCCCTCCTCTGAGCCCATGACTTCTCTAGCCCTGGCTTATGTGTCTACACAGCAGGGATATGACCTCAGATTATGTGGAGTGAAAGGCAGGTGCTCAGCACATCGGTTTGCATCCTTGTCCTTTCTGCTTACTTTTCAAGGCCCTCACCCAGTCATGGATTCATTTAGCATCTATTGAATGTCCAGGGAGCACCTGCTAGGGTCAAGCTTTTTGTTAGGTGGTGCAGGTGTGGCTGCAAACAAGACAGACACCTCTAATTTCCAGAGCCCCAGAATTTCTTTGTCCCCAGGGTTAGCAATCCTGAATGTACTCAGCTCTGCAGTGGTATTTTTGACCAAAGAGTTAACATTTAAATGACTTGCGGCATTTAGAAAAATACATGCGGCTTGTGGCATCCCAGGCGGGCCGTGCTGAGCCTAGTTATTCTGCAGCCTTAGCACCATGCGAGTGTTTCCCCCTCTGACTTTATATTGATTCCTGTTTCCAGCTCTGTTGGCTTTTGTTTGGGTTTTGTCTTGGGAATGGCTTTCAGAGTAGTGCTGGCCGGGGCCCAGTGTTGACATTCTTCCCAGTAACAGTCATGTGGTCAGCGTGGCTGGCCCTCACCTGACTGCTCCCCACGTGAACAAGATGTCTTTTGCTGAAGAAAAGTTGTATACACAGAAAAGATAAACACTCGAAGTATTTGTTCATAGTACAGAAGTGTCCTTCCCTTTTTTCAAAGATTCATTTGAATTTTAATATTACCTCTAAAGCAAACTATTAGAATGCAATTAAAGAATAGGCTCTTTTGTCTAAATTTAATTTACCAACTATGATACTATACCAAAGCATTCTAAACACAGGTGGGCATTTGTGGGGTGTCTGTGGACATCTCGGCTGTGCCGAGGTTTGCTCTGGATGCCCTGGTAGGGGTGACTTCTTTCTTGCCTGCCGCCACCTGCACGGCACTGAGAAGCTAGCCGTGTCCTCACCCCGCAGTGATGACCCAGATGAGCCTGCTTGGTCACACTGCACTCCCTCTCCGAGTGTCTGTAAGACCCAGCTTCCTAAGCCTCTCGCTTCCGTTTCAGGAGTCATCATGGTCGACACCGAGATGCCATTCTGGCCCACCAACTTCGGGATCAGCTCCATGGACCTCTCCGCGATGGACGACCACTCGCACGCCTTTGACATCAAGCCCTTCACCACAGTCGACTTCTCCAGCATCTCGGCACCACACTATGAAGACATCCCATTCCCAAGGATGGACCCAATGGTCGCCGATTATAAATATGACCTGAAGTTCCAGGAGTACCAAAGTATGAGGTTTCTGCTCACTTTTCAGACCACTGAGACTGGACGGGGTAGATCGCTGTGAGACATTGGAATAAGTGCTCCAGAATAAATGCTGTAGAGAGCAGGCAGTTACCATGTGTGATTCACCACCTATTCATGAAATATTAGCTATTTGTGATATGCAGAAAGGAAGGTGGTGTGTAATTGCCTCTCCTCCTTTCCTCTTCCTGCCTCTCTCTCCTTTCTTGCATTTTGTTTTGTTTTTTTTTTTGAAACAGGGTCTCATTATGTAGTTCAGGCTGCCCTTGAACTCACTACATAGCCTAGGCTGGCCTGAAACTCGTGGCGATCCTCCTGTCTCCGCCTCCTGAGTGCTAGGATTACAGGTGTGTGCCACCATGCTGGGTAGAGAGTATTTTCTAGCATGTTTCACTGCCAGTTGTATCTCAAGCTAAGAGTCCATCTTCCAAATTTGAGTTCTTCTGGTTCTTGTAAGTTAATAAGTAGTATTTCCAAGTTACCTTATATAACTTACCATTACTAAGTTACTACTACTGCAGCCTTTTATTTTCTAATCTTTTTTTTTAATTTCATCATTTTTTTTTACCATCATCATTTTTTTCCCCTAATCTTTAGCGTTTGAAATTTACACTGATATCCATTTTGGAGGTGGACAAATTTACATTTTTAACATGATAGCCTACGGATAAATCTTCATGCCATTAAGGAAATTAACATCAAAACATCAGACACAAGAAAAACCACAACTGTATTTTTCAAGATAAAAATGTAACTTTGTGGTGCTGTTTCCTTGATTTTTATCTTGCCATGAGCTGATGTGCTGGTTTCCCAAAGCCACCGCCGTGTCATTGGCAACCATTATTTGACATTAAGTAAGAACTTCCTGTATTTCTAGTTTTTTTCTTAGATAAATGGTACAGTTGGTTTTATTTATCAGTGTGGCTTTCTGTTCGAGCCTAATATGGAACTCTAACAGGCCTGCTCCCAAGCAGTGGAAAACATCTCTGTCATTGAAAATGGGGGCCAAACCACAGCGTGTGCTCCAGCCCCACGGCCGCCCACCTGGGCTCGCCTGCTCTGGGCCCTGCGAGCTGGGCACCCCTCGACCTTCGCTCAGCACTGCTCCTTCTGTCTTTTGCAAAAGTGGTCTAACTTCGAGACTGGCAAGGAACTGTTTCCCGTCCCCTGCTCATATTTTCCTGGTTCCGTTTTGTGTATTAAAGTCTTTGACTCATGGCAGGATGTCCTGGTGGACAGAGGGTATAAAGTGGGAAAAGTCATTCTGAAGTGCAGCATCTAAATAAAAGCCATGGCTTGATTGGTGTGTGAAGTGCTAGACACAGCTCATCCTGGCCACCAAGCCGCATGCGTCACTGGGGCCACGCAGTCTGTTGGAGCCTGAGTGTCTCATGGACTCTGGGTCTCCCGAAGCGAGCACTGAATTCCTGTCCCCATTTCGCACCTCAGTGAGGCTCGGAGGGGCTGTGACAGAGCCTGACCTCTCCACCCTCGGAGCACTGTCCCCACCCTGAGGTCGCCAAAGTGCGGCAGCCGCTGGCCCGGCCTCCAAAGCATGTTTCTCTGGTACTAACGACCTTGTCCATGTGTCATGCACAGGTACCATCAAGGTGGAGCCCTCGTCGCCCCCGTACTATTCCGAGAAGTCCCAGCTGTACAACAGGCTCCCCGAGGAGCCCTCCAACTCCCTCATGGCCATCGAGTGCCGAGTGTGTGGAGACAAGGCCTCTGGCTTCCACTACGGAGTCCATGCCTGCGAAGGGTGTAAGGTACAAAACCATCAGCAGAGTTTGCTGAAAACTTAGCTGCTGCATTTCCTGCAGCAGACTTGACCCAAGGGTTAGAACAAAATTGTTATACTTCTTTTTTGGGGGGAAGAACTCATTCTTCTAGTGAGGTGATATTTGAAAAACTGATAAAGCAGGGTTGCTTCACCCACTTCCCTTCCTTAGATTAGTCCTTTTGGAAGAGAAAAGGAAGAAAGGATAGATAATCTGGTCAGGCATGTTGTTCCACAGCTGTAATCACTGGGGCACTCTGGGAGGTTGAGACAGGAGGACTGCAAGTTCAAGTCCAACCTGGGCAATTTAGCAACTTACCGAGACCCTTGTCTCCAAATAAGGGCTGGGGATGTACCTCAGTGTAAAGGCTCTAGGTGCAGTTCCTAGTACTGAAACAATAATAATAAAAAAGAAAGAATAAAAGGAGAAAGACAAGTAAGAATGAAAACTGAGGTTTATGGAGTCTACAGTAACGAAGAGTACTGTTTTAGAGTTTCTTTATCAGTCACATGGAGAGACTTTGGAGACTCCAGCAAAACATGCAGTAAAATCCTTACATCTTCTCACTTCTTGAAAAAGCCAAGCGACAAGAAAGCAAGGGGTTATGATGGACTTGGTGAGAAGGAAAACAGCAAAAGCGAGTTTCAAGGTGCACGCAGTGGAGTCTGTACAATTCAGTTCAGGAATTTGTGTTCATCACAGTGCAGAAGTGATTTCAGGGTGATTACGCTTCGCACTGAGAGGCCCTGATCGTAATAAAGGGAATATGATTCACTGTTGAAAGGCATCCTATGAGTCAGGCTCAAAATTTGCATTATGAGGGTTAATCTTCTGTAACATCATTCTCTTACAAAAACTCAGTGACCAGGCCACAAAACTGAGTACCCTGACCCAGGCCTTTGCATCGAGCTGCATTAAAACCACCCATTCTTACTTTTTGTTTGTTTGGTTTGTTTCGTGGCTGTGTTTGAATAAAGCTTTATTTACAAAAGCAGGAAGCAGGGTGGATTTGACTAAGGGCTACTCACTGTTTATCAGCCCTGGGTCTAGACTTTTATTTTCTTTCATTTTAAATTCTGACCAGAACAGGCCATATAAAATGTACCCTCTTAACAAGTTTTTAAATGTGCAATATAATATTGTTGGCTGTAGTCACAGTGTTTTACAGATCTCTAGGATTTATTCAGTTTGTGGAACTGAAACTTTACAGCCACCGTTCTACCTTGTTTGTATGAGTTTGGCTGTTATTTTATTATTTTCTTTTATTTTATCAGTACATGTTTTTGGAACATAATGTTTACTTTCCTTGTGTGGAGTGGTACTAGTTTTAAAAAGAGTAAATGAGACACAGACCATCATAAACTCTATGTTCACAGTGGCAAAAAGAAAAATCTCAGCGGGCTGGGGATTTAGCTCAGTGGTTCCACTGACTGCCTCACAAGTGCAAGGTCTTGAGTTTGATCCCCAGTACCCCTCCCCAAAAGAAAAATCTCGCCAGCCTTTTTCAGTGAGAACAGTTCTATGCATTGGCCTTTCTACTGACCAGTTGGCAGGGGCGGGGGGGGGGGCACTAAAACATAACTTTTTTCATGTCCAAAGGTCCTCAGAACACTTGGAAAATCAAAGAGGCTTCAACTTCCAGCAGATCCTAGCTGGGACAGGTTCTTGGAGATATTGATGATCTCCCTAACAACAAGAAAGCAAGGCCAATGTAGAAGCCAGGGCCCTGGTCTGAGGCAGGAGCAGCAGGCTGGGCTGGAGGGCAGGGTTTTCCCCACATCAGCAGGAGCTTCGAGGAGTTCTGAGCCCTCTGGAGAAGGTGCTATGCCTGGGCCTTCAGAACTGAGCCTGATGTTCTGCATGTAGACATTCTCCGAATGTCTCCAGTCAGTGGCACCTGGCTTCTGGCAGAAGCATCTGCAAGTTTTCCTTAGAGAAAATAATTTCCATTTTAAACCCCATAGGATTTCCAAGTTTAAGGTCAAAAAATGATTGCAAAATAAAATAACAGCAAGTACATAAAAAGGGCATCACCTTGAATGATCTTCATAACCAACAAACAACCTTTGATATAAACTCCCCCACCCCCACCCAAGGAAGGCAAATACTGGAAAAATCTTCCAGGTCCAGAATACAGAACAGCTATGCACCGGTTGTGTAAAGACAGAGTGTGAGGGAAGCAACAAACATCGGGACTGAGCAGGCAGTCTTGAAACCAAGTCAAGTGATACTTCTCAAAGAGAAATGGACATTGATTGCAAGAAGAATTCAATGGAAAGCAGGGTCAAATCGCATAGAAGACAGAACAGAAGGAAAGATAATGGAACTGGAAAGGAAACACAAAGAAGTTGCTAGCTGTGAAACTAACACTGTCCTGAAAGATGTGCCCTTCCCAGGATGTGAGGCGGTTTTTTGTTTTGTTTTGTTTTAGTACCGGGGATCGAACTCAGGTCCTTATGCTTTGGAGACAGGCAGTGGAACCACTGAGCTAAATCCCCGGCTCCAGGATGTGCTAGAATTCAAACCTCTGTAGTTACTGAAGGGCTCACAGAGGCCTTGAATATTAAAAGGGTCTGTTTTCTTCACTCAGCTATAGAAAAAGGAGGTGGAGAAATGGTCTCACTGATGAAATTTGGGGTGGAATGTTTGTTTTTAACTTTGCTAGTCTAATTACATATTTTTGTGTGGTTTCATTGACTACTATTCTGCTTTTTACGTTTGCAAACAATGCCAGTAAATAATTAATGACAAGAATATGAAAAGTACAAAGAGAAGTTCAGAAATACAAAGACTAGAGAAAGCTCTAACAGTTATCTCATTGGAGTCCTGGACCTGATGAACTAATGAAGTAAGAAAACTTGTCCAAGAAAATAAGTGAAGAGAAAGCTATGCCTGAACAGACCACAGTAAAACTGCAGGACCCTGGAGACAAAGAGAGGATGTAAAGACAACCAATGAGAAAAGAAAGGTCATCTTCAAAATTAATTGACAGCACCAGGTGTGGGCACACACCTGTTATCCCAGCACTCGGGAGGCTGAGGCAGAAGGATTGCTGGGAGTTTGAGGCCAGCCAGGAATAGACAGTGAGACCCTGTGTCAAGCAAACAAACAAACAAATAAAATCACTTCACAGGAGGCTTCTCAGCAGTAGCAATGGGAACAGAAAAACAAAGAAGAATTCAAAGTGTAACAAGAAAATGACTGAGGATCCCATAATCATCCAAGAATGAAGGTGAGAAATGAAAATGTTCGGGCTGGGGATTTAGCTCAGTGGTTTCACTGCCTGCTGTGCAAGCGTGAGGACCCGAGTTCGATCCCTGGTACCACAAAAAAAGAAAGGAAAAGAAATGAAAATGTTCACAACTTAAAAAACAATAAGAACGCCGAAAAAGTGCATTCCAAGGACAGTCACCTTGAAGACAGAAGAGAGAAGATATAGGCAAGACCTCTAACAGAGAACAGATCAATGTGTAAAATACAGAAACAGGACTAGAATTCAATTTTAATCCAAGCCATAAGAGACTGGGAGGTGGGCTGAGGGTGGAATTGAGAAGTCAGAAAGGGGCAGAATAGAAACACACATCATAGGTTGTTTCTGTGGTAGGTGAGAGAGCTGTCGGTGCTACTGGAAACGGAACAAACTGGGGCGATGTAAAGGAGACCGAGAGGTCCAGAAGAGAGGTGGGGACAGCGACAGCCCCAGAATGAAGGAGGGTGGGTAAGGCTCTGGGAGAACTGAGACGTCATTACAACTTATAGTGAGGGAAGCAGGGAGCTGTATACACGTTACACATCCCCACAATCCAAAATCTACAATACTCTGAAATCCATCATATTTGAGCACCAACATGATGGACATGGAAAATTCAACAGCTGACCTTGTGATGGACCTTTGCCATACAGTCAAAACCATACACACTAAAAATACTTAACAAAATCACTGTCCAGCTGTAAGACGTGGTGAAACGCCAGTGAATTTCACGTGTAGACTTGGGTCCCCTCCCCAAGTTATCTCTATTGCACATATGCAGATACTCCAAAATCCACAAGAACCCAAAACTCTTTTGGTCCCAGGTCCCCAAACCTATTCAAGGGAGGGCTCTGCAGAAAGCCCAAGTGCGTGCCAATGGGAACCAAGTCAGTGCTGTTGGTACCAAGCAGGACCAGATCCACGTGACAGAGTTAAGACCTGCACGCAGCACAGAGGAGTAGGAACACTATGAACCCCAAAAGTGGAGTAAGAAGACATTTCCAGTTGAAAAAAGTTTTCAGCTCTCTCAAAAAGACACAGTAAACATAGCCGAATGTTAGCCCCCAAAATATTCCCATTTTGTACTGGGTTCTCTGAGGATTTCTGCATTACTGCTCAAGTTATTTCCTGCTATCTCTTCTTGTCTATAGACTGTAAGGATGGGCACTCTGTCAACTACATAAATAAATGAAATGAATTCTGCAGGAAATTATGCAACCGAGAGAATTCCAAAAAATTATCCACATGTGGACTTTTATTGGCCCCGATAGTGTTTTAGAAAGAAGTGATTATAAGTTTGCCAAACTGCTTAGCACATTTCTAAAGGCTGGGCAAGCTGTTGGGATGGTTTACAGAGAGACTGAACTAATTACACGCTATGTTAAGTCCAGAGATCTCTGCAGCGCAGGCTGATGAAACACACAGAGAGCCAGGGGACACAGAATGACATGAGGGGAATGCGGTCACACAGAGAGGACACTGAAGAGCCACTGGCTCTCTGCCTTAGAGCAAAGAAACTGAGTCGCAGAGAGGGACCTGTCCAGGTCACCAGCGCAGAGCCTACCTTTTCTGCTACCCTGGTGTGTGCCTGTAGCCATAGGTCGCTGCTTCCGTGTGTCACATGGACTTAAAGGTTGCTTCTTTGTCTCATATCTCTTTGCAGGGTTTCTTCCGGAGGACCATCCGATTGAAGCTTATTTATGATAGGTGTGATCTTAACTGTCGGATCCACAAAAAGAGTAGAAATAAATGTCAGTACTGTCGATTTCAGAAGTGCCTCGCAGTGGGGATGTCTCATAACGGTAGGTAATACTTACCATCTTGTACCCTGTCCTCATTGTATCCTTTGGGTCAGGGGGCTCGAGAGCTGCTGATGGAAATGTGTACAGTTTTTCCACAAAAGGCCAGGTTTCTGGATATTGAATGCCAACCAGACGTTTCTCATTTAGGTTAGTGACTTCAAGCTTAGGTGTCAAGTCCCTCTGTGGCTGGGCATCTGCGAGGATGGGAGACTTGGAAATCTGTGGGACGATGGGAAAAATGTGTAGTACTATAAAAGAAATATGATGATAATTGTGATTAATTTTTATGTTCCATTAATAGCCTTAAAGCAGAATTATACTTATATGTATTGGTAGTTTCTACTTTACTCATAAATGTAAGAAAATCCTGAAGATTTCTGGGTATGGAATTTTAAACGGCCTATCAGGATTTTGATTTATGTATGCTTTTTTCTCTTTTCTATGCAAAGATGAGCATAGCACTTCTTTTGATTTCAGAGAATACGCAGACTTGTAGAAAGAAGAAAGAAAATACTCGGAAGTTTTACAAAACTTCAATGCCATAGAAACATAAGAGAATACAGCTTTGTACATTTCAAGCCTGACTGAAATCTAGCTTGTGAGGCTGGAAGTGTAGCTCAGCGGTAGAGCGCTTGCCTAGCATGCATGAGGTTCAATCAGTCCCTAGCACCATGAAAATCACCATCCTCATCATAACCCATGTAAACTGGTACGTGAACTTGGCTGTGACATAAGGTCAAAGGCCTGAGAAGACCTATGTTTTTGCGAACTGCAGAGCTAACTCAATAAAAATCATGGAAGGTATGCCTGTTAGAAGAAATAATTCTTTATCTCCATTTGGTTCTGATTGGTTGACCCACAAAACAAATTTTAGCTGTAACTTGATAGTATTGTATTGATCAAGTGTTAGTCAATTGTTTTATTTCAGAAATCATTCTGGGCTCAAGAAAACAATACCAAAGTGATCAAATTAAATCAGAAGTCTCATTTCATTTGATGTCCATTTTCTGCTTTTTTTTTTTTTTTTCCCCTGCAGTGCTGGGGATGAAATTCAGGGCCTTGTATGTGCTGGGCAACCGCTGAGTTGCACCCCGGCTCTGATTTTTTTTCTTTCTTTTACTTTCATATTTCGAGAGACTGATCTGGTAAGAGAATGACCTTTAGGGTAGTCTTCATCTGTATGGACTCTGGTGAATTTGAAAAAATTTCATTTTTGTTTAGTCTTGCAGATGTTTGGCTTTCACAATGAAAACCATCAAGATATTTATGAGTCACTAAGAGTCAATCCACTACTCTTTTAAATTAGCTTACAAAATCAGAGTTGTTAATATGGGTCAGTTCTAAAGGTAAGAATGTATTATGAGTCGAGCTGTCAGTGAGCAGTACTGGACAGGGTGGGAATTTGGTCCAACTTTCCTCAACGACTGGCCACATCTGCTCTGTGGCTGTGGAAACTGCAGCCACTGATTGCAAAATAATTTGCTGGTTTAATTCCATTAGTTTCCTTCTTATTTCAAACCTCATAAAACCTAAGGACAAGTTTTCAAGTCAAGGGCTATATTTTAGATGATGCAACCCCAATGCAATATGCTTATTTCATATTTATGGAGAAATCATTGACTTTGAGGTCATTATCACCAAGACAGCCTCAGCGAGCATGCCAATTCTGCTTTTAATGCTGTTTATGCTTTGTCTGTTGGAAATTTGTCACTTCACACATCCATGGGAACTCTAATTCCTAGTATTTACAGGCTCCGCACACATGGATGTAAAATATATTTCCTGTTGCTCACAAGTAGAGCCCACACATTCACATTAAAATATACCCCCTGTGGCTTACTGTTTATAGGCAAATATTATTTAAAGTCCAGCCTACAGGCTGGGGTGTATTCATGGTACCACATGTACTTAGCTTACCCGAGAGCTTGGGTTCTGTCCCCGGCACCAGGGAAGCAATGTTCCTAAGAAGCTGGGGGTGCAGCTTAGTGGTAGAGCATGTGTTTAGGATGTATGCAGCCCCGGGTTCCATCCCTAGTGTCCCAAAAAAGACCAGTCCGTGCACTGTGAATGATAGAATTTTCTCCTCCAAGAAAAGTCAAAGAAAGCTATCATGAATTTGATAATAAGGTTATCTTTAAACTTCATGTAACAATTAATGTATTCTATTTGGAGAGGGCAACTTTGATAGAATGTTCAGTTAGTTCTTTCAAAAGCAAGAGACAATAGGAATTAAGTGTCATAAGAGCAGAGTTGCATGCAGCTCAGTCTTTAAGGGGTGGCAAACATGACCAAGGAAATCCCCTCTAAGAGTCACTGTGCTTGCTGTGCAGGAAGGAACGTATCAGGTGCTCTGTACACAAGAAGGGAAGCTCAGTAGCTGGGTTTGGGTTGGTTTAGCCTGTTTCTCTGATGAAGAAACCATCTAAATATAAAGCCTCCTAGGTGGTTCTGGTGTGCGTGGTATGAGGTTGCCATACATGGAAGGCCTTTCTGAGCTACCACTGAGGCACCCCGTGTTACATCAGAATCAGCACCCAGCTCTCTGCACTGTGCTCAAGGAAGAGAACACCCCACAGTAAGCTCACTCTGGTCTGCGTGACTTTTACTTCTGCACTTTGGTCTCTGTTCAGTACATTGGATGTGTTTGAAGGAGGACTCTAAAATCATCTTCAGAGAGCCCATAGGGCCCTCAGGAATATTATTGGAAAATTGCTGAAATCAGTGATCACTAAGTCCTTTCAACTGAAATTTCTGACTCTTTATCATTAATCAACCTAAGTCACTGAAGTTTTCACTTTTCCACCAGCTACTCCCTACCCCGTAGAAAGTGTTACACTCTTCCCATATGAGTAGGCATCTGGCATGATATTTGCTTGTATTTAAGAGTTTCCCTCCTACCTGTTTTGGTGCCATCAAAATATCTTTTACTCGCCTGAATCGGATCTATATATTATGATCAATTGTTCAGCAATTCAAGGCAAGGAGTTGATAGCTGTGTGGGTGAGTCCCAAAGTACATTTCCAAAGCAGTCTGGCTACAGAAAGTGTAAGTGCTATATTAGGTTCTGGGTGGTGAGTTCGTCAGCTTCCTGTTACTCTAAGAAATGCCTCCGATAAATCAACTTATAGAGAGGGAAGGTTTTTCTTGGTAGACAGTTGTAGGGATTCTAGTCCCTGGTCGCTCAGCCCTGTTCTTCTGGGCTTGTGTTCTTCTGACACAGCACATCATGGTGGGGACAGGAGGCAGAGAAAGCCATTGTCTATGGCTGGGGAGTGGAAGGGGAAGAGGAAGGCCCACATCCAGACACCCCTCCAGGGATGCACCCCAGTGACCTAGTGTCCTCCCACTGCCCACCCCTCTGAAAGGTCCCACGCCTCCCAGTAGCCACGGGCTGGGCACCCTCAACATATGGCTGTGGGAACAGTTCTGGCCCAGGCTGCGGCACACAGGGAGAACTTCCGTCTTGATTGTGCCACAGTCGTGCTGGAAGAGTTGATTTCAGAATCCTTCCCACTGGAAACATAGTTGTTTCTCAAATACCCATTTGCAGGAAACACAGTTGTTTCTCAGATATCTGTTTTCAGCATTGGGTAAAAAAAAAGTATCAATCGATTTTGATGTGATTGGAAACAATTTTTTGGTTTTAATCTTCCTGTAAGTCATCAAGATGAACACATGCACCAGATATTTTGGTCATTTCCTTCATTTCTAGACCATGGGTCAGACCCCTGGGTGCTTGGAAGTCTTCCTGAGTCACCCCAAGCACAGTCCACTCTGTACCTGGCCTAGACACCACCCTCAGAAGAAAGCTCCACATAACAGGAAGCAGAAGCAAAGAGCCACTGCCCAGGCTCCCAGGGCGCCTGTCACCTACTGAGCGACCACGTGCCAGCCGCCGTCTGCTGGGGAAAGCCCTGTCCAGCACCATGTCACTTGTTCAGGCCACTGGCCCTTGCACAGATTGTCACAGTCCTGCCCTGTAGTCCTTCTTGTTTTAAAGGCCTGCTGTCAGGCCTTTAAGTATGATATTAATCATACTTTTAAGATATGCCTTCTTTATTTTAAAGAGCAATTTAATCATTAAGAATTTTGATGAGTAAAATAAAGAATCTTGACGAGTGAATATTTCATAGAGTTGCTTTTCATATTCGAAATAATAAATTTAGGGGAAATGTAGTTTACAAATAATCTAAAGTAGAGAAAAATTGTCTCGTGTTACCTGAGTCATTTGGTTAGGTTTTCCCTATAATGTTAACATTTGATTAAAATAGTAATAAGTTTAAAAACTAGCAAAACCTTAGTTTTGCTGATCTGGGTGTCCTATGATGTAAATGATGTGGGCTTTTGCTTTTCTTTCTTAAAAATGCTGACAGCTTTAAAAGAGTAGTTTGTCAGTGGCTTCATAAGAATCTAGAGAAATGGTTTCACAAATTTCTGTGATGCTCAGCGTTCTTGGGATGATTGTCTCCATGCCTTGCACACAGTAGAGCATATTAGGAAAGGGGATCCTGAATGTCACATATATTTAAACCTGAACCTCTTACTTTAAAAAAATTTTTGCTGTGGTTTGGATCTCAAATGTCCCTGAAAGGCTTAGGGCTTGAGGGCTTGGTGCCCATCCCCCAATGCTATTAGGTGGTGGGTCCATTAGGAGGCAGAGATTGGTGAAGGAAGTGAGGTCACTGGCTGTGGCCCTGGTGAATATTAAGACCCCAGCACTTCCTGTCTCTCTTTGCATCCCAGCCCCCAGGAGGTGAACAGACCTCCTGGCCATAGGCTCCCCACCTGGACTGCGCCTCTGCAGGACAACACTGGGGCCCAGCAACAGGATCTTCTTTGTGGTGTGGAGGAAAATTACCCAGTAGAGTGAGCAGGCCTCTTTCTTTTTCTTTTACCAGGGATTGAACTCAGGAGCTTGTGCTTGCAAGGCAGGTGCGGTGCCACTGAGCTAAATCCCCGCGCACCCCGCACCCCTTTCCCCAGAAGAGTGAGATAGAAGGAGCTGAGAGAAATCTCAGAAGCCTGGTGTGGTGGCCTGCAGTCCTAGCACTCAAGATTGCTGCAAGTTCACAGCCAGCCTGGGCTACATAGTGAGTTCAAGGCCAGCCTGGACTATGTAGTGAGAACCTGTCTCAAAAAGGCAAAAAATAGTAATAATAATTTTTAAAAAGAGAAATCTTAGAGCCATGACCACTGAGTAAGCAGCTGAGAAAAGAGAGATTGTTCAAAGTGCTTCACTGGGTGATACAATGAGTGAACAAAGAGAGGAACACAGGAAGATGGGCTGGTTTGGAGGAGATTATTAAGATTTAGTTTAATGATGTTTGAGGTACTTGAGGAATATCCAGCATCCATATATAAAGGAATAGAGGAAGAAGAGAAAAGTAAGCATCTGATACTCAGTACAGAGAGCATGGGCATCAGGAGCACCTGCTTCGAGGGGGAGAACTAACAGAGAACAGAACCCAAGCTGAGGAGGAGAGACCGCCAAAGAGCCAGGGTAGCAGAAAGGTAGGAGAACCAGAAAACAGAAACCAGCCAGAGATGGTCCAGGGCGGTAAAGGCTGAGGACATGGTGGAGAGACCAGGGAGAGGGCCCAGATCTGGCCAGGAGAGAAGCACTTGGGTCTCCCAAGAGCGAAGTTTTAGTCACTTCAGTTGCAGCCCAAGCTAGATGGCTACAGGCCGGGAAGTAAACAGGTCACAGAGAGCGTAGAGTGAAGACTGCTTGCTCAGACGTTCGGTGGGGAACAAGGAGCTGGCAAGAAACACTGGATCAAAGCATGGACTTCTACTCAGGCAGGACAGAGCTGGTACCTAGGGGTCACCAAGCTGGGTGTGGTGGGGCATGCCTGTAATCCCAGCACTCAGGAGGCTGAGGAAGGAGGATCATGGGGGCGGTTCAAGGCCAGCCTGAGCTGTATAGTGAGGCCCTGTCTCAATCACAACAAAAAGGGGGGCTTACCAGAGAGAGTCTGTGCATGTCACCTCTCTCCTCGCCCAAGTGTCACCTAGCCCACTGCATCCAGTGGCTTAGAGCAACATGCGTCCTGCAGACATCCTGTGGTGTCATTTTAGACGTCAGGGTGCTGGAGACACAGCCAGAAAGGGAGATTGTGGGGTTTCACTCATTTCTCCATTGGGAAGAAACTGAGGAAAGTGTCTAAATGCCCTCTATAAGTGATCTGAAAAAGGTCCCCCATAGAAAAATAACTTCATGTCGGTGCAGAGTTGCTCCTTTATTTTTACTTTAGAGGAACTGGGAAATGATAATTATTAGGTTGTCAAGTCCTGTGAAATCTCAGAATGTGCACATTTGGGTTGTTTGTTATCTTTTTTTTCTTGAAGAGAGGTAAAGGGCTTAGGGCTGTGGCTCAGCAGTAGAGCAGTTGCCTGACAGGCATCCTAGTACCAAAAAAAAGAAAAGAAGAGAGAGCAGTGAAAAAAAATGACTTACAGCCAACACCATACAAACAGTAATAGGGTTGTGTCCTTGCCACGTGAAACAAAGGTAGAAAATGAAATATCACCTAATTGTCAAAAGTCTGGTATCATCCCCTACGTGTTGAGAGACAAAAGTATTTTAATAAGACACAACTTTTTAAAGAATGGCACAACTTACTTCCTTCTTCTACTTTTTGTTGACCTATTATTATGACCTATTATTACTATGCCTTAATTTTTAGCAATTTTTAGTAATTAGGTAGCATCTGTCTATAATCCCCCCACAGTTAAATGGGCATTTTGAGAATGTGTCAATTAGTTGTTTCTTAAAACGCTACCCAGATCCAGAAAACAGGATAGGTAACCATTCCATGTGCTTGGAGTGTTATTTGGTAAAATCAGGACTAAATAGGTGATACTGACTCTGTCATGTGTGCACATGCTGGTGAAGGCCAGTTGTGTAAAGTATATACTAATATGTTCTGAGCCTCTATCAAGTCTAGTCTTCCTCAGGGAACCTACCTGTTCTGATAGTAGCAGGTTTTTAACCAAGATACCTGAGTTCACAGTGGTGATGACTGATTGATTGATTGATTGACTGACTGATTGATTGGTTGACTGGTTGATTGATTTTGCAATGCTGGGCATGGAACTCATGCTAGGCAAGCACTCACTATGGAACCGCGCCCCCAGGCCTTTGGAAGTAATTAATTATCCCCAGTATGAAACCGAATACTGGTGTTCTGAAAGTTTTTTTTATGTGACAGGTTCTAAATCTGCACAACAGAAACCATGCATCTTTTTTTTTTTCTTTTTTAGGACCTCAAAGACTAGATAAATAATTGCTTTAAAAAAAAAGAGCAGAGTGTGTTCCCCAGTTCTCATGTACTGTAGATGTTTGTAGAATTCTAGAGCTAAACTGAGAGCCAAAGGAAGGAACTATTAGAGATCCTCTTTTCCAAGGTGCCCATTCTACAATCCAGGGCGCTAACCCTGAGCTTTACTCCTAAGGACTCTACTCTGTAGCTAAAGTGATTGAAGACCAGAAAAGTTCAGTGATTTTCTGAAAGCCGCATGTCTGGTTTGTCACAGGGGAAACTGCAAAGTGGACTTCTTAGCTACATCTCGTGGCCACGCAGAAGCCCAAACCTCTGTCCAGGGCCTCACAGCAGGGCAGGGAGAATCTCCTGTCTTTTAAGACGAATCATCAGTGGAAGCAGGAAAATAATCCCCATGCATATGGGCACAGTGGGCCTGTGTATTTCTGCTTCTCAGTGCAGAAAGTCTTGTATTTTGAAGCTCTAATTTCAGTCTTTCCAGGAAACAGCAGTCTAACCTCCGTAACCTCTCCCACCCTCGTTCTCTGCTTCTCCACTCAGAGGTGGGAGCCCACCAGGGGTGCATCTCAGTGGTGAGCACTTGCCTGGCATGCACCAGGCTAAACAACTTAAGGACAGAGATGGATCCAGAGGGATTAGGGTTTGGGGGCTTGGCATCTGTGGGTGAACAGCATGCCATGGCTAGTCCTGATGTATCAGGTGGGTAGCTGCGATTAAAATAAAAAATAAAATCAGCTTTTTCCCCCTTTAAAAAAAGAATACCAGCGGGGTGTGGTGGCGCCTGCCTGGCACGTGAGTGGCTGAGGCAGGAGGATCATGAGTTTGAGGCCAGCTGGGACTACATAGTGACAGCCTATGCCAAAAAACAAAACTAAAGTAAAACAAAACAAAAGAATACAGTTAAAATTCTTATTTCCTCTACAACTTCAAATTTTTATAGTTGCATGCAAATTTAGTCTTACTAAATGGGATGCATTTTTCATCCCTTTTCTAAACCTCTGGTGTGTAAAAATGCTAAAATCACCTGTATAACTACTTGCACTGAAGGTTGAACCTAATTTGTAGCCTGGTCATTTAACAATACAGATAATTTGTTCACAAGATTTAACCTTTCAGGAACACTTCAATTCATGAAAATTCACATCTTATTTAGATACTAGTGAAAAGGATTTTGCTTTATTATCTCCTAATTCAATACTTTTTTTAAATATGGGAAAGCATGACTATCAATATATTAAGTGGCTATCTGTGTGTTCAAGTTAACATTTTTGAGTACCCACTAGGAAAAAAAAAATGCTTTCCTAGGCATGTAAACTTCTACGTGTGTTTATATATAGTTTCTTATCTATAAAACTTTAACCAGAGCTTGGAGCAACATCTGGACATAATAGCCACTCAGTACTTATTTGGTGAAGAGACAGAATTGTGTATGGTCTTTGAAATAACTAAGTCCAAGAACAGAAGGTAGTGGGTGATTCGAGGTACCTCTGTTTTGTTATATGAGAATTCATTTTTCCCATACTTTTTGCAACTTTGGGGGAGTACTGAGGGTAGAACCCAGGGCCACAGATACACTAGGGTGAGTGCTCTACCACTGAGCTGCACCCCAGCTTACTGTTTCTTCTTTGAATATCCCTACCTCTTCCCTGCTACTTTCTCTCCTGATCACCTTCGTAAACTTCCCAGTGGACTTATTGTCTCCTTCTGCTGTTTTTAAACTTGATATATTTTGGAGTTTAATTCATCAAACATTAACTGTGTACCTACTCTGCTCTGCCACACCCAGAAGCCAAGACGGAAAAACCCAGTACTCATAGGACTTACAGGACTTCTACTCTGGTAACTAGCATAAACTCATCGGAAGTCCAGTAATGGTCTCATGTGGGCACACGACCGACCGCATCCAGCATTTAGGAACCTTTTTCAAATCCCAAGTGTTTTAGTCACTCCTGTTTGGGTGTAGGGGTGGCTTAGCACAGTGTCCCTGGTAGACAACTTGGCAACCTGAGAAGTTACCAGGCGGTTCCTACCCACTCTGCTCCTTTGCCCCCTCATTCCTCAGAAGAGAGTGGCTGGTGTCTGGGTGGAGGGTGTCAGTCAGGAAAAGCTTCAGGGGAGGATGGAAGGAATCTGCCATCTGGAGTTGTGTTTTCATAACCCCAACTGTTCAGGGGGCTGGGGCAGAAGGATGACAAGTTCAAGGCCATCTTAACAAAACCCTGTCTCAAAACTGAATTAAATTTGTAAAGGGCTGAGGATATAGCTCAATGGTAGCATGCTTGCCTAACACATGGAAAGCCTTAGGTTTGATCCCAGCACCACACACACACACACACACACACACACAAAAGTGTGCACAGGCGCAATGTGTGAATTTACTGTGTGCCAGATAATTTGCTAAGTGCCAAGGGTAACATAATGAACAAGATTCCTGCCTTCATGGAGATTATACAGCAGAGGAGAAAGGAAAACTTTAGAAATGGTGGCCATGCTCAGAACTGTGAGAGATACAGGGAGAAGTAAACAGGTTGCACCCTGAGGGGTTCCCGCAAGTCTCAGCTGAGGCCAATGGACTCCTCACTCAGTGAGAATGTGCACACCCACTCCCCTCCCCCAGCCCTGAGGAACTAAAAAGAAAGAGGAAGGAAAAAGCAAGAGGGAGACAAGATTTTTTTACCAAAATTTGGCAGTTTACAGACTTCTATTTGAAAGGATCAAGTGCAAAAGATCTGTCTACCAAAAATGTCTACAGAAGGGCTAATTTACTTCAGAGGAATCCTCATCAATAGGTAAGGCTATGTAAGAGTTGGATCATTTGGTGATAAAGCGGATTCAGGGTCACCTGACATGGACTTATGAATCGGAGACTCAAGGATACAAATGACCTAATAAAATAAAATTCAGCTGGGGTGCAGCTCCATGGTACAGCAAGTACTTAGCATGCAGGAGACCCTGGGCTCCATGCCCAGCACCAAGTAAATAAGCAGATCAACACAGCCCCCTGAGTGCTCAGAGGATCATGAATCTGCACTTCCGATAGAAATGCTACCTGTGGTGCAGTATCTCAAAGAGCCAGCCCTCTGCTCGTTCCTTTATTCCACAGCCATTGATTGCGTGCCACTGAGCACTGGAGATGAGTGAGTGAGGAGGGTACCATCTTTCCCCAAGGAGGTGCTCACCTGGAGGAGGGACGGGTGCCTAGCATGGAGACACCGCACATCGCAGTATCGGATGTGGCAGCCAAGTGCCCCACAGTGGGAAAACTCAGCGTCCAAAGAGGCCTCCAAGGAGGGCTTTCAAAGTCATAGTTTATAGCGAGCATTGGCAGGGAGAAAGGAAAAGCAACCTGAATTGAAGAGTGACAATTACTGTGAATCGTTTACCTGGGGAGGGACCCCAGGCCTGCCATGAGCCACTGGCCAGCCCCACAAACAGATCAGTTCCCCCCTTCCAGGCCTCACTCACGCTCCTAGTGTGCCTCCCTGCCTGTCTTTCCTTTTCTTTGCTTTTCTACTTCCTCACCCCACAGGCAACACAATGGGAGGATATTCTCTTTCTGATGAAGTTCAGAAGAATATTCCCTTTCTCATGAAGTTCAGGGAATAAATAGGGCTTCTCTCCACTAAGCATAGAGTACTCTGTGGCCTAGTAAGTGACATAACCATCCGTAGTTCTTTGCAGTAAAGACAAAGCGGACTGTACAAATTCCCTGAGAAGGAAGCCTGCGTGTGCGCCCCTCTGACTTCTGCATAAGTCCTTCCTTTAGCTCATGACATGCACTGGTCATTCTGTACCTGGCCGTACATCAGGTGCTGGGACTGCAAAGATGAACAGGACGCTGTCCATGGCTTTTGGGATGTTGTGCTGTAGTGGATAAATAGGCAATATAAAATGGGATCTCCTTGAAATATATACTGAGTGTTGCTAGAGGACGAAGGAAGAAATAATTAGCTGGACTTGAAAGCCTCACAAAGGGAGTGACATTTGAATTGGGCCATGAGGGATGAATAGGAGTTGGCTCTCTGTTATTTCATGTTTAAGTGAACATATTTCTTTCCCTTTGCTAAACAAACTCTTTGACCTTCCTGGCAAGATCTCGAATTCCATTATTTAAATGGCAATTTAACTTTTACTGATGATCTGCTACTGTCATGAAATAAAAACACCAGCAAAGTGATGGGCAGAAACCAGAAGGTGACATTAGGGGACAGCAGGGCTCCTCCTGTGTCGGAACCAGGGCCAGGCAAGCAGGGGGACGCTAGAGAGTGTTGAGTGATTCACCCTGTCCTTCCTCTTCCTCTGCAGCCATCAGGTTTGGGCGGATGCCACAGGCTGAGAAGGAGAAGCTGTTGGCCGAGATCTCCAGCGACATCGACCAGCTGACCCCAGAGTGTGCTGACCTCCGGGCGCTGGCCAAGCACTTGTATGACTCATACATCAAGTCCTTCCCTCTGACCAAAGCCAAGGCCCGAGCGATCCTGACAGGAAAGACGACGGACAAATCAGTTAGTTCCCTCTGCCGTCTCCCTCCGCCGGTGGGGGCGGGGCGGGGCGGGGAGGGGCGGGGCGGAGTGTTTCCTCTGAGTCAGTGACTCACAGCGCTTCGACTGCTAGCTGTTAACACTCCGCAGGAAATGTCTTCAGATAGGATAGGTAAACATTATTTCGAAAAAGGAAAAAGCCTCCAAGTTGTAATAAAATCATGGAGACTAGTGTAAGGATGTACAGGTCATCTTAACTTTAATGGATGACCTGGGAGCCCCTCATGCTGCCACCCTCTTTCAGGACCACTTAGGCGTGGTGGCTCAAGTCTGTCTGTAATCCCAACACACTCTGGGAGGCTGAGGCAGGAGGATTGCAAGCTCCAAGCCAGCCTTAGCAACTTGGAGACTTAGCAAGACCCTGTCTCAAAAGAAAAAAATATATAAAAAGGGCCAGATATGAGCTCAGTGTGAAGAGCCTGGGTTCAATCCCCAGTGCTGCAAAAACAAAACAAAGCAAACAAACAAAAACCCACCTGGCCACACCCACAGCCATTCTGGCAGCCCTGCTTTTCTTTGCAAGAGCCTGGCCTAGGTTTGGACAAGGCATCTGGTCCCACTCTTTCTTATCCAGTAAGTAGGAGAGTCAGCTCTGGAAAAGCTCAATGTGGGGCATGGAAGCTCTTTCCAGCTATGATATAAGCTAACCTATAAGGTAACGTATGTATTATATAACCTGTAGGCCCTGTTCATTCTGGGGAACTGGAAGTTCTATTCTTTCATAACATAAATGAAGTCTTCTGTAGGGATCGGTGCCACCTAGGCAGCTCATATTTGGGGTTGGGTTGACTGTTTTGCTGCAGGACCGTGCCCTCACTGGGCAAGTGCTCTACCACTGGCCTCATCCCAGCGCTCAAATGGGCTCTTAAAATATCTGTAGGCCCATGGAGCAGTGCTGTTTAGAAAGCTCTGAATGGGTTATGATTATCACCAGGTAGTCTTCCAGCAAGCAGAACTCTTCCCTGGTAGAAGCTAAGAAAGCAATAAAACAGAGCCGGGGATTTAGCTCAGTGGTTCTGCCGCCTGCCCAGCAAGTGCAAGGTCCCAAATTCAATCCCCGGTACCAAAAAAAAAGAAAGAAAACAACAAAACAAAAGTGTACCTGGATTCTGGTTCCAGTTGTGCTGTCCGAAGCACACCTGAATGGTGTCTCTGTGCCTCAGCGTTTATGGCAGGGTGTGGCTATGATTGGGAGGTCAGAGATGTTCCTGAGGAGAGAGAGCCGCAGGGCGCACTCAGAGGATGCCATCCCTGCACCCCCCATGCCAGCCCTATGTCCAAGGGACCGTGTGCAGGAGGGGGCCCAGCCCTGCTGGTAGATGCGGGCTCTTTCTGCACAGGCCTGTGGTCTTCAGGGTGATCCTCCTACTCTCACAAGGGTATTGATGACATCATGAGGTCTTCCTCTCTCCTTTTTAGTTAAAAGTGGCTCAGCTGATAGAAAGCTGTGGGAGGAGCCAGTGACAATCAGGACAGTGAGTTTTCCACTTGCAAAAGAGGTCAGTGGTGTCTTAGCAATAATACACCTGGGTCCAGTTTGCTACAATTTCAAAAGGCATTGCATGTTCCTTATATTCAAGATACACAACCACCCAAAAGCTATTATTGTTTATTATTTTTATTTTATTTTATTTTACTTTATTTTATTTTATTTTATTTTATTTTGCAGTGCTGGGCAAGTGCTCACTACTGAGCCCCACCCCCAGCCCTTTTTGTTTTGGTCTGAGACAATGCCTTCCTAAATTGCCCTTGGCCAGCCTTGAACTTTGAATCCTCCTGCTTCAGCCACCCAAGTAGCTGTGATTAAAAGCCTATGCCACCACACCCAGTTTATTATTCTCTTTTTCAAAGACAAGGAAACTGAAGTCCAGAGAGGCTAAACCTTCTGTCCTAGGATCCCACAGCAAGTGTGTAGAAGGAGTGGGCCTAGCATGCGGACATCCTGACTGCCCTCCTGGAGCATTCTTAGCATGATCACCCCTCGATGCTCCTGGAAGGCTCCCCTGGGCTGGCAGTGAGCCAGGAGCCATGCACCTCAAAAAAAGTCTCCCACCGGGAACCTCCTCAGCATGGCTTCTTCTGTTCTATGGAGTCCTGGAACAGCATGAGTTTCCCAGCGGCTCTGCCATCCCTGTATGGCCATAGTGGGGACCTCTTACATGTCCCTTTGGTCTCTTGGGTCCCCGTGGCCAGGATGGCTGCCTTCCAATGCCACAGAACCACAGGACACAGGTGACAGGAAAATCGAGTCTCTAGAGACTCAGTAAATGGAAAATGTGAGCTGCGGAAAACCAGACATGAGAGAAGATGGGTGTGCAGCTGATCTGACTACAGGAAATAAACCTGTCCTCACTTCTGGGAGAGAAGTAAAAAGAGGACCACAGGGACATGACTGCAGCCTTTAGCACCTAGCAGGTTGGCACTGCTGGCTGGAAGCAGCCCAGGCTCAGCCTCCTGCACCAGGGCTGCAAGGGCAGAGTCCCAAAGCAGGCCCAGCCATGCTTTTGCCCTTGGCCCTTTGCTTGACAGGCACTGGCTTCTCACCTTCTCTGACCTCGCATTCTACACCTGCCATCCCTGCAGGGAAAGCCTCTCCTTCTAATTGTCCTGGACCAAGAAAAACAAAAAACCCTAAAGAAACCCCAAATAGTCAAGAATTTAAATCTCTACCACCACAGTGTTCTTATCTTTGTTCCAAAGGACACAGAACCCAAATCACTGTAAATCACCTTAAGACCTTATTCCCATCCATTTGTTGGTGTTAAACCTTGGAGTTAAAAGTAAGATAGTTGGAGGCTCTTTATGGAATAAGTAGCTAGTAAGCCATTTTAAGGGAAAAGACTACGAAATGTTTGATTAGAAGCTCCTCAACTTCAGAAGCCCAGTGCTGGTCATTTTCCTCTTGTCACCAGACCTATGCTTGTCAGTAATGGCTACTCAGACTGTATTTGCTTAATTGGATTAAGAGCTGTTGCCTATGCCCTTTGAAATGCTGGACTTTCTACAGAGGGCTTTTCACTGATTCAATATTTGCTCACCAAACTGGACATCATTAATGATCTGGATAAAGGCAGATTTACCTTGAGTTCAGGTTTGGAAAAGGAAAGAGAGACTGGGCCAAATTAAAATAATCTGTTCACTGATTACACAAAACTGAAATAGAATTGTTTGGTGTGCTCTATTTTCTCCTTATCTTGCAAAATCAAATTAAGCACCAGTGGAAAGAAATAGTAGAAAGAGGACTATGAACAAGGAAAAAAAAAACCAGAATGTGATTTCCAATGAGACTGGAGATTTGTTCTTTATCAGCATGGTCCTGTTATTCATTTGATAGCATCTATCTCAGGGGTGTTATGTTATCTCTTGGCTGGGACAGTGAAAGTTAAGATTTGCGTGGATAGGAAAAGCTTTCAGAAGTGTGGCCTCTGGAGAGGGTGGGGGATGTGAGGAGGAGGAGGAGGTCTCAGAATGGCCCTGCTAGAGGCTGATGTCATCCTCATTGGTGGGGCCGAGCCAGGGGAGACTGCTGGGCTCAGTGGATGACCAATTACCCACAACCCTTGGAAAAGGAAATGACTCTGTTGAAGAGGCCATTCTTTAAATTTATCTTACCGCTCCACTGAACCACTGCCTGTTTTGAGGCCAGCTGCTCCTCACTGTTTGCCTCCCTCCGCAGCTAAGCTTCCTTCTTCTCTATCTTATGCCCCAGGGCCACTTGCACCTTTCAAAACAGATAAATTAAATGTGCCCGCTGGCCTCCTATCAACCTTAGCATCACCTCTTCGGGATAAGATGCCTCTCTGGGTCATTTTCTTGCCTCAAAGAATAATGGTTGAGAATTTTAGACCCAGGGCGAGGGACAGATGGGCCATGGAGTCCACTGAAGAAGAAAGTTTAGGACCATAGGTCTCTTTGTCCCCTTTGGGTGGTCTGTTGGGGCTACAGCCCATTCTTGGGACCCTGCTGATCCCCGAAGCCCAAGGCTCTGCATTTCTTGAAGGCAGTTTGATAACTGAATGGACTTTGGAAGTTCCCGATGTTTGACTATTACCCTCCTGTGACACACCAGGTGTGTCGTGTCACATGATCTCATGTTTGTTGATGGAAATAAACAGAGTGGTTTTCAAAAACCATCCTCAGCGCCAGGGTTTGTCATAAAACAATAAATAGAAAAGCTCTTGGCACTCCTGCCAACGTTTCGCTCTGTATCTGAGAGGTGGTGAAGCGCTGGCTGCACTCTATCTACAAACAAGGAATAAAATGTTTTATTTGTGCTATATTGGACTTTGGGTTCCAAAGCATCGCTTTGTTTATGGTGGACGCATGTGGAGTCACTGTTCCTATAAGGACAAGAGCACACGGAAAAGTAGTCATTCTGCCCGGAAAAGTGTGAAATGCGAAACCACTGTCGGGAAGCCAATATGAAGTTGTAAACGTCTGGGAAAACGTCTCTGTGCCCACTTACATGTGTGCCTTCTACAGCAGCTCGCAGATGGAGCCACTCCCGCCTCCAGAAGGGTACCTCTCTCTAAATCCTACACTTGCTGCCAGAGTGGTCCCTTTTCCTGTGGTCTTTGGAGAACCCTGAGCGAGCTGCAATGGGCAAGTGGGGTCCTTAGAGCAGGAGATTCAGGGAACCTGGAAGTGCAGGGTGGTTTCCATGGTTCCTGAGATCATTCATCCATGTATCAGTGTTAATAAAGCACAATTATTTTATTGCTGGAGCCATCAGCAGTAGCTAAAGATATAACAAATCTGGACCAACACTTCTTTCAGAGAATAAGGAAAAGATAACCAAGGACAGGGGTGGGGCTCGCCTAGCATGCCTGAGGCCCTGGGTTTCATGCCCAGCAGCAAAAGTATTAATAATAGTTTCCCTATTGAGAAGGAAAGCTTCGCATGTAGTGCACTTTCCCAGTGGTTGGACCCGGTGGGCCGGCATCCTTGTTACCCAGAGAAATTGTGTGGCTGGCCCTGGATGGGTTTGAAGAGCCATACTTACCTGCCAGGTCATTTGCGTGTGGATAATCCTTCGTTATAAGTTTTCGTTTGTTTGTGTTAAGTCTCTAAACCGAACAGAGAGACAGAATCACAGCTGACAGGCTCTCCAGCTTAGCTTCTGTCACACACAGCACTTGGTGGCACCTCAGGTAACTCACAGTCAGAAGCACTTCTAGTGCATTCCAGGATAGGATGCTCTTGAGAAGGGGAGGAGTGGAAACACCATCAAGAAAGTTCTGAAGGGAACTCAACTAGCAGTCCGGAGGGGACGCTGACTCTAGGGCAGCTTTGCACACCTGTAGTCCCAGAACTCAGGAGGCTGAGGCAGAAGGATGGTGCAGTTCAAGGCCAGCCTGGTCTACACAGCAAATTTGAGCAGCCCAGATTGCATAGCAAGGTCCTGTCTCAAAAAACACAACAAAACAGAAAGGGTGACTGTTTGACTTGATGGTGTCTTGGCTTCATTTGCTTTTGCAGAGTCAGGGAATGATGACGCCAGTAACTCCTGAAGACCCTTTTGTTCCATAAACCCCTTGGTTCTCAACAAGAGGAATGCAGGAATGAACCCCCAGGGCAGGCCCTGAGGACACCACGTCATCCAAATAAATTACATTCAGTGTATCTAAAGGACTTCCCTTACGGAAACCACTTTGCTCTTTGGGAAGAATGCTGGGTTCAAGTGCAGCTTTTGTCCTTCCCTGGTCACCTTTTCGAGGTCAGTCCAGTCTGTGACAAGCACAAGGATCCTAATGGCCAGAGGCTGAGTCCCTGAGGAGCCAGGGGAGCGTGGGCCCTGGACCCTCTCACTGAGCCCTTCCGCCACTCTGGGGACACCTGGAGATTTCGTTATCCCATGTGTTATCTTTCTTGGAGAAGCCGAAGCCACTGGCACCATTCGGAGCCCACAAAACCTGGCTCCACCCTGACCGTGCCCTGCTTGACCTTAAGCTTCTTTTCCCATGAGGACAGCTGCTGATCCAGCCACTGGGTGCAGTGTCTGAACCCTGTTAGCCCCAGTCTAGGAACGTGAAATCTCCACAACAATTCAGAAGTTGCTATTCCTCTCCTGCGCTTGCAGGTTGTCCACTGACATTGTCCACACTGATCAGATGCGTAAGGGTGTCCTTTGCTTTGTACAACATTTGGAAAGGAGACTGGCCAAGGGCACGTTTCACCTGGGACACTCGGCTAACAATTCAGCTCTCACTCACGAAGACAGGGAACCTGCCCTCTTCTGACTTTAGAGACAAGGGGATCCCTGTGAGCTTCGAAAGTGACGGCGAAGTGGATGCTGTGCAGGCTAAGCCCTGGGGAGCTGCTTGCTGTGGATCACGCTTGCAGTCTGGCAGATTCACGTGGCAGTGCAAAGAACCAATCAACTCCAAAAATGCATAAAAACAGCCTCCTGGGGGCAGAACTAGGGAAAACAACAGCAGGTATTTCCTCCTGGTGTTCATATGCTGGTCAGTACCCAATATTCTCTGCCACCTCCCCACTTTTTCCAAATACTGAAGGGATTTTAAAAAAAAAAAAAAAAAAAGGGACTGAAGCCAGGCATGGTGACGCATGCCTGCAATCTCAGCATTTGGGGCTGAGGCAGGAGGATCCCCACACGCTTGAGGCCAACCTGGACCACATAGCAAGACCCTGTCTCAAAAAACCAAGACAAACAAACAAACAAACAAAAAGGCCCTGGGCCCAGCTTGGCATGGAAGTGCTGATTCCTTTCTCTGTCCTTGACTGTTTACTGCCAGGAAATCCTGAGCAACACTGATTGCCAAGGGGTTAAAGTCACATTGTTGTTAAATTGGAAGAGAAAATTAGCAGGATTTGGTGCCCTATGTCCAACTATCCCAGAGTTTCAAAAACAGGAACCCGGGGCTTTCTATGAGGGGACAGGGGAAGTCGAGAAGAGTCATAAGGGTGACTTAGCAGGGCACGGGTCCAGACAGTCATTCTGTGGCGGTGGAAGGAGCACGTGCGTGGTGCCAGGAAGCCAAATGGCAGCGCAGAAGCCTGGCCCAGTGCTGAGCAGGCAGCTGTGGGAAGTTTCCACCCATTCCCCTTCAAATCCGAGGAGTCTTGAGACTCCACGGGGCCACCACCTCTGGTGAGCTCTACATAGGACAGAAGGGAGAGAGAATTCCTGACCACTCACTTTGCTTTTCAGAGCAGCCTGCTGCAAACTCAAGGGAGGGATGCAGGTTACTGATTAGTCGACCCATAAGGACAGATAGTTTAAAAAGCTAAATTCAGCGCTGGGACCACAGCTCAGTGGTGAGCACTTGCCTAACCACATACGAGGCCCTGGGTCCCGGCCCCAGGTCACCAAAAAAGAAAAAAACTCAAAATCATTTTTTGTTGCCACTTTTTGCAGTGCTTACCACAGGCCTCCTGCATCTGCTCTCGCTGAAACAGATGGCTTCCAGAGCATTTAAAAAGAAATAGACGTTTTCTTGGCTATTTCTAATCTGCTTTGAGAGTGATTTGTATAGTGAAATTTGTTTTACATGTACAGTGTGTTTCATTTATGATCTGAGTAGATTTGATCTAAAACTTCAAAATTACTCTCTGTTCAAGTAGATCTTCCTAACCCTGGGTTGCTGAATTTTTTTTTTTAATTGAAACACAATGAAAAAATGTGTTCTGTTGAAAGCCAAGATAAACAAAAGATTTTTTAAAAAATCATTTTAAAAGTCAAACAAGCTGGGCATGGTGGTGTACACCTGTAATCCCAGGACTCAGGCGGGTGAGGCAGGGAGATTGCCGAGAGTTCCAGCCCAGCCTAGGTGGTAGAGTGAGTCAAGGCCAGCCTGAACTACATAGCAAGACGTGTCTCAAAAAAAACCACAAAACCATAATAAATAATAAATAAATAAGCATCAAACAGCAGAAACGAGAACTATCAGCCAGTCATAGGTGAAGTGTTAACAGCATAAGTTGTGAGGAAAGAATAAAAATCGGTGAAACATATTTGGTGCTCCAGATGGGTCTTTTCTGTAGAATTTAGCTAGCAAAGCCAATGGACATAAGGAAGTTCTCTGACCCGGGCTGGCATGGGCTGCAGGTGAGAAACCGCCGACTCAGCCACTTTGCCCTTTTTCGCTTGCAGCCGTTTGTCATCTATGACATGAATTCCCTGATGATGGGTGAAGACAAGATCAAGTTCAAGCACATCACGCCCCTGCAGGAGCAGAGCAAGGAGGTGGCAATCCGCATCTTCCAGGGCTGCCAGTTCCGCTCAGTGGAGGCCGTGCAGGAGATCACCGAGTACGCCAAGAGCATCCCGGGCTTCGTGGGCCTGGACCTCAATGACCAGGTGACCCTGCTCAAGTACGGCGTGCACGAGATCATCTACACCATGCTGGCCTCGCTGATGAACAAGGACGGCGTGCTCATCTCCGAGGGCCAGGGCTTCATGACGCGGGAGTTTCTCAAGAGCCTGCGGAAGCCCTTCGGTGACTTTATGGAGCCCAAGTTTGAGTTCGCTGTGAAGTTCAACGCACTGGAACTGGACGACAGCGACCTGGCCATATTTATAGCCGTCATCATCCTCAGTGGAGGTAAGAGTGCGCTGACCCTCAGGGGAGGCAGCAGGAGAGGAGACCCCATCTGCCTCCGGCTGGTCTGTGTAAAGGCTGTGGGAACCTAGGCTCGTTGCTTTTATCCCTCACAATATTTCTTTTGCCTCAGTCACAGGTGCTCTCTTCTCCTTTTTATGTTTTTCCCATTGTTTTCCTTTTCTTCCCAGAAGGCCAATCAAACCCTCAGTTCATTAAGAATGTGGGTAACTTAGCTGGTGTCCACATGCCATGGAGAAGGCCCTACTGTGGCCTGTAGAGTTTGGGAGTTAGGGGGAGTGGTTCATGCCTGTAACCCCAGCTGAGGCTGAGGCAGGAGGATCTTGAGGTCACCCTGGGCTACGTAGCAAAAACAAATGAAATAAATGAAGGACTACGAATCTGCTGACCTCCGCCTGCTCTGTCCTGCAGATCCCCAGACGGATGGCTCCCCTTAGGTCCCTTTGTGGGGTGGTTGGCTGTGATTAAGAGTAATCTGAACCACAGAACACAGCAGAGGAATCAATTTGAGTTGTTTGTTGAATTTTTGGCCTTGCAAGTCCTTGATCTAATAACCAACTCTCAGAGCCAGGTTTTTATACTAAATGAGACTTTCATCAGCCTCTCTTGTGCTTCCAGGTAGAGTAGAAGAAAATCTTTCTTTCATCTCTCAACATAAAAAATTGCTTTAAAGAATTTTTTTTTCCAGATTGAACCCAGGGGTTCTCTACCACTGAGCTATGTCCCAGCCCTTTTGATTTCTTTTAAGACAGGGTCTCACTCATTGCCAAGGCTGACCTCCAACCTGCCATTCTCCTGCCTCAGCCTCCTGAGTAGCTGGGATTTGGGGCTGCCCCACCATGTGCAGCTTGCTTTTATTTTGGGGGGCTGTTTGCTTGTTTTGTGGTGCTGGGGAGCAAACCCAGGCCTTGGCCATGCTAGCTGAGCTACACCCGGGCCAGAAGATGGCTTTTACCTGAGAGGTCCCCTGTTGAAATGGACTTCGGGTGAGCGCTCCACACAAAGGTCCCGGTGTCAGTGTGTGGTGACAGGCAGCGGTGGAGAGGCCATGCTCTAGCACTCCCACATGCATGCAGTCCAGGGAAGTGACTGCTGTCCTCTGGACCGGCATCCAGAGGGTGCAAGGTCTGCCCCTTGCCCTTATGGTTTATATCCGGACTCCCTCAAAACCTTCTGTGCTTAGAGGCAGGGCTTTTGCAAGAAAACTGGACCACAAGGGTGCCATAGCTGAACGAAGCGTTAGGAGGCGGGGCCTGAGGAGAAGGAGCTGGTCTGGGGCGTGGCCTGGAAGGGCGTCTTCCTGTATTGGCTCCTTCCTGTCTCTCAGCTTGCTGGCAGCCATGAAGTGAGCAGCTTCCTTTCCTTGGGCCCTTCCACTACCCGTCTCTGTGTTTCAGTCTGCTGAACGTGGACTGAAAGCTCTGAAACTGTGGTTGTGGGTTTGGGTACTGTGTCCCAGTGACAAGAGAGTGACTAGGACACTTGTCCAAATCCAAATGACAGCTAGCAAAAGATTTGGGCCGGGGCCACCACCCACCTCCAGGGCCTGTGCAGTCTGCTTTGCTTTGGATGCAGGTGGATAGCAGGATGGCCGGGATCAGCTGTCACCCTATAAAGCACTCTCTGACACCTTGTGATAGAACAGAAAGTGATTCCCAATGTGTTTTAATATTTTGACCAAATCTACCTCTTAAATTAATCTTTGACCCTCTGGGATCTTTGATTAATTTAGCAAAGAAGAATGAGATTTCAGTGTATTCTAAATTCACTGGGAGAAAAATAATAAAATTTTAAAAATTAGATTAGAAAACAAGTTGATATTATTCACCTAGTTTATATTTGAAAGCATATTTTATTGTATTTATTTTGCAGTACAGGGGATTGAACCTAGAGCCTTCATACTGAACTACATCCCCAGCCTTTTAAACTTTTTGTTTTGTTGATTTGGGAATGGTTTCTCTTTGAGTCACTAAATTGGGCTGATCTCAAACTTGTGACTCTCCTGCCCCAACTTCACAGTGTGGTAGAATTATAGGAATGTACCACCATTCCTAGTTTAAGGCATATTTTATTTTTAATAATAAATAGAAATATAATTATTAGCATCATCTATTTCTTGCTAATATTTTTACCAAATGTACTATATATACAATGTTTATCCTTTTACCTTAACCATTTTCCTATGTCATTACATGCTCTTTGTTGATATGTATTTTTTATAAGTTATACATGCTAGCTAGTCGCGGTGGTGCACACCTGTAATCCCAGCACTGGATGGGATAGGGCAAGGCAGGAAGAATGCCAAGAGTTTGAGGCCAGCCTGATTTACATAGTGAGTTCAAGACCAGCCGGAACTACACAGCAAAACCTTGTTTCAAAAAACAAATAAAGGACTACATACATCTTTTCTAATTCAAAGTACAGGAAGATAAATGTAAGAAGTAATTTCTGTCCTCAGAATAAAACAGGATTTTCAAAGTTCTGTTTTTCCTACTGAAAAGTTTCTGTACACATATACATATAGCTTCATATATATGATACATTCTTTGAGGTGCTGTTTTCATGTTTCTATACTCTTTCTTAGATTGGGAGTGGTAGTGCACACCTGAAACCCCAGCACTCAGGAGGCTGAGCCAAGAGGGTCACTATGAGTTCAAGACCAGTCTGAACTACAAAAAATCCCAAAAAACAAACTACTCTTTATTGACAATTTACATTAATAGATTTTCTTAAAATGGCATGTAATGTATAAAATATCTAGATGATAAGATAAAATTAATATGAGACCTTGATCTTTTTATGAAAATCCAAACTCATACAGCATCGCAGCACATTTTTACTTTTTGTTTTTGGTTGTTTTTCTTTTTTACCCCCAAGGCACCATTTTTAATGACTATAAAATATATCTCCTTATATATGCTTAGGTCGCTTATTATTTTTTATTTTTAAAAAACCTATAGAGAATGTTGAAACTATGTTCTGGATTTTGCAGTAGTGAATATTGTTATATGTACACTTCCATCCACAATTCAGATTAGTTTTTCATTCTAAATTATCAGAAATGGAATTGCTGCCTGTGAACATTTTGGATTTTATTGTGCAGCTCAGCTTTCCTGTGCTGATACCAAGGAAGGCATTTGCAGTGAGCCACTCGAAGCTACTTAGTTCCTCAGGAGGAGCAGCTCAGAGATGGAGTGCAGGTCTGGCATGCTCGGGCCACTGGGGGTCCAGCTCCAGCACAGGGGACAAAAATCTTGGATTGGCCAGGAAACAGTTCTGTATGGAGTAGATTGGATTTAACATTGCTGTTACTGCATCTCATTCATGCTGGTTTATGGAGATTAAAAATTTGCTGTTGAAATGGAGACATTGAAGTAAGTTCTTTTTAGCCTTACACAGGCCAGTGTCACCACACCACAGCCTCCCTCTAGATCTTGTTGTGATCCTCACAAGGGAAGAAATCTGAAAGGAGCAGCCTGCCAGAGATTATTAAAATCTTCTTTTTTACATTTGGGACAAGACCTCCATATGTAATCCAGGCCATCCTCGAACTCACTATGCAGCCCAGGCTGCAATCCTTGAACTTGAAATTGCAATCCTCCTGCCTCAGCCTCCCAAGTGCTGAGATTACAAATCTGCCTTACCACGGTTGGCTTTAAAGTGCTTTCATAAAGAGAAATCCCAGTATAAGTTTAGACTTCCTCAGAAAAACAAAACAAAACAAACAGTTACCATTGACTCATTCCTACATCACAAAAGGCAAATCATTCCCTATGCAGAGTTTGCTTTTGTAGAAGAAGTCTAAACACAGGCAGTAGATAAGAAGGAATAAACTGGACCCCATGTTTGCCCAGCTCACGGAATGTGATTTCTTTACTCAGAGAAATGTCTGGGTGTAGGCCAGGCAAAGGTGCCACCCAGCAGATGTTTCCAGCCCAAAGACTGGCTTCCGGTCGGGTCGCGGGCATCCGTAGGTGTGGGGTCCGTAGCCCAGACTGTGGTTTAGTAGTTTCGCAGTTAGCTTCTTCCCCATCTCAGAATTCCAGAAAGGGAGAACACTCTTGGAAATAAGAGGCTTTGATCCACTGGACAAATAAGCGATCCAGCCCCATTTTAGCCAGAGTGATGCCCTTCCCGCCCCCCCCCCAAGTTAATCCGGAAGTCTGTCGATTCTGTTAGTGATGTGGGAAGAAGCGCTTTGGCTGGGACCCAGGTGACATCATCCTGCACCCCAGATGCAAGGAAGAGCTTCATCTTGTTTGCCTTCATCACCCTGGTGGCCTCGGCCCCTGGACTGAGAGCACCATGGGGGAACTGGGCTCTGTGTAAGAGCAGGGTGGCAGGGACCAGGGAGGTTCTCAGGGAGAACCTTAGAGGTCCCAGAGGGGGCTTTGGGGATGTTTTGTTTTTTTGAGACAAGGTCTCATTATTTATGTAGCCCAGGCTGGCCTGGAACGCGTGATCCTCCTGTCTCAGCCTCCTGATGCTGGGATTACAGGTGTGCACCACCACACCTGATACAAGATGGGCTTTGGGGTTGAGAGGAAATGATTTAACCCAACCTGGTATTTGCTGGGGAAACTGATGCTGCTACTCCTTAGATCCCTGCATTCATCTTCATCCCTAAAAACTGCTGATCCCCTCTGACCCAGGGTTCAGATCTGCTCTGTGTGCATCATCTCTGCCACTCTTGGGGGCCTGAACCAGCTTGCTGAGAAAGACCTAGTTCTCAAATCGTCCTCCTCTCACTTCCAACTTGGGGGCAAAAGGTAGACTAAACAGAAAGAGCAGCTGCACCCCAGAACCAAGTTCAGCCTTGTGTCTACTTCGGGGCATTTGGTGGCCACAACCCTTCATTTGGTCCTGCAGGTTGTCTGAGTGCTGGTAACTGGGGGTGGTGGCATCCTCACTGACACCCCTGCCCACCCTGTCCCCCTGCCTCCTGGCCAGGGGACTGTGGTCCACACACTAAGCCCAGGCCTGCAAGTGCCTCCTTGAAGGCCCAGCAAATAGCAGCTTCCCTCAGTGCCTCTGTCCTCACTGCTCACACGGGGTGATGGTGTCAGGCGTGACAAAGTGGCCCCCAGCAAGGGGGTGTTTGCATTCAGTGTTGCAGCCTCGTGCCAGCCCTGCTAGCAAGTGAGCCCCCAAGCCAAGTGTGAAGCCTGGGAAGGCTGACAAGCCCTGGGGTGTCTTCGGGACATTGCCCCTTGCCAGTGGCATTTGGTGGAGAAAAGCCTAGGAGGGCTCCTTCCAGCTGGAACACGGTGACAGGAAAAGGCTCTTTCTGCTAATGCAAAACAGTTTGGGATCCATTTCAGTTCTTCCTAAACTTCCAAGAGATGAGGGAGGGAACTCACTGGATTTTACAGTGTACTTTTCAAGGCAAATTGCCATGGCTGCCTGAATGACAGAGAAGCTACAAAAATCACAATGGCCATGGGTGGCAAGTCCCCAGCCTCCACAGTGACCCTCTGGAGCGTGGCATGGACATGCAAACCCCCTATGCAGCAGCTCCTCCTTTACCCAGTGAGGGTGGCACCATTCTGTCTCCAAAGCAGCTCTGGACCTCTGTTCTTAGAGTGAGGAGGGAGAGAGGTTAGAAGGAGGAGGAATTGTTCCCATAGGGACACATGTCCACACCCAGGAGGAGTGGACATCTTCATCAGTAAAGTGGGGCCCCTGCAGCTCACCTGGGTCATGACTGGATGGATGGTGGATGGATGGGTGAATGGATGATGGATGGATGATGGATGGATGGATGAGTAGATAGAGGATGGGTGGGTGGATGAATGGATGGATGGTTGGGTGGATGGATGGATGGATGGATGGGAGAATGGATGGATACCTTTTATAATTTTTTTTTGGAGTTTTTTTGGAATAGGACCAAACCACAATACTTGGCCCAGAATAAGTTAATACATGTTTATTGAATGAATAATAATCTGAAACAATCATAATAGCCACCATCTGTTGAATACTTTGCTGTATGTCAGAATGCATGCCTAGCACCTCCTACACATCCGTAGTCCTTGTTTAATCTTTCCTGCAGCTCTACATGGCCTGTTATTACCCCAATTTTACCGATGGAGGAAATGGAAGTTTAGGGTGATTAAGCAACTTGCCCAAGGTCACAAAGATGCAAGGTTCAGACCCAGATTGCTTGGATGTAAAAAATACACCCAGAGTTGGGGTGCAGCTCAAGGGCAAGCACCTCCCTAGCAAACGTGAAGCCCTGGGTTCCAGGCCAGCGCTGGGGGAAAGTGCACACAACCATTAGGTTCTGCTGCCTTTCATGTATGGGGATGTGGCAAAGTCTCCATTAATGACCTTGGTCTTACAGTTCTTGGGTGCTACCAAAAATAGTTTCCATTTCCCAGTATTACAATCAGACCTTCCAGCCACAATTAGGACATTCTCCATTCATATCCAAAGGCCTCATGACACCACTTTAGCCCACCACAATTACTCCCTGGTCCTAGAAATTGCCGTGGTGGATTCGGGGCGGAGCTGAGCCTGAAGGCTGGTGCAGGGGTCAGCTCTGTCCCAGAGCCCTAGGCACTGGCTATGTGCAGAACTCCCAACAGAAATGGCAAACTGTAAAGAGCTAAGCAAACACATCCCACCTAATCAGATACCATATTATACCGCCCTAACATAGATAAGTGGTTGCAGGATTTGTGAGAAAAATGAAAAACTTAAAGTACCATCTGGTACCTTCATCTCTTCCCACCTTGAAGAAAACAAAGCGGCTGGTCTGGGGCTATGTGGGGCAGCGGGTACCTCTTGCCAGCTCACAGGACCTACAGGGTCCCTGCATCCTTCAAAATCTTTAAAAAGTCTGGGCAAGGTAGCACATGTTTGTAATCCCAGCACTCGGGAGGCTGAGTCAGGAGGATTGCTTTGAGTTCGAGGCCAGCCTGGGCTACAGAATGAGTTTAAGGCCAATCTGAGACTCTCTCAAAAAACACCTCCCTAAAAAAAAAATCTTTAAAAAAACAAAAACAGGATCTTGCTATGTATTTCAGGCTGGCTTTGAACTCACTGTATAGCCCCAGGCTAGCCTTGGACTTGTGGAGATCCTCCTGCCTCAGCCTCCCAAGTGCTGGGATTACAGGTGTGTCCTATCATGCCTGGCTGCTTTTCAAAATCTTGAGTGTACTGTATTCCTGACTCTAACATGGAGAACATTGTCCTTCCATTTTACTACACACACATTCCCCTGGTTACAATGGATAGCATTTTCTCTAAAGCGGCAGAGTCCACCTGCCTCCATGGGCCTGTGCTGTTCTTGAAGCTCAGAGAACAGTAGGCCAACTGTCCTCCTTCATCCCTCCCTGTTTCTGGTGCCGGAGAAGTGACCAGAACCCCGGGCATGTGCAGCACCCCACATGCTGCACCCCAAACTGCACCCTAGCTCTGGCCCCTTCTCCCCCTCCTGCACCAGCTAAAGACTTGACTTCCTCTTCTACCACCACCATTGCTCCTCTGACTCCTCTGATGATGCTGGAAATAAACATGGTGTCCAGATCCTGGAGCAGGACAGCTAGGGTCATTATGGGGTGCCCCCCCCCGCCTGGGTGAAAGTTGCATCTTAGCATCGTGTGTTAATAGGGTAGGTCGCAGTGGGTGCCGTCAGCGTGTGTGTGTGTGTGCGTGTGTGTGTGCGCACGCGTGCGCACGCACACGCAGCAGTTGGCAGGGTGGCTTTGAACAATGCCTCAGTTTGAGTTCTCTGGAAATAGCCCCAAGCTCACGCTCTCCAAGCCCTCGTGCCCAGGTGTGCCAGGGGATGCTGGCTTCTGGCCTGGCACAGCTACTAAAACCAGGAGCGCCGGGGGGTGGCTCAGGGCGGGAAGAGGTGCAGCTCACTCCACAAAGCGTAAACGTCTCTGGCTGCAGAAAGCTCGGGACGTGTCCACGACCCGTGTAGACTGTAGGAAAGCCCTTATCTTCGAAGGCTTTGGGAGCACAACTTCCTCCTCCACCCAGTGGGCGAGGCCGCCACCTCCTCAGTGCCAAGGCCTGATGTGAGCCCGGCACTGAGAGTCACACTGCTGAGTCACCGTCCCCACACCCCAGGCCTGGGGATGGTCCCACCAGCCTGTCAGTGCCGCTGAGCTGATCGGGCCTTTATCACCACGGCCCTCGCAGTGTGTGTCTGAACTCCGGGTGACCCGGAGCAGCCTCCGCCTGGCACAGGACTTCTGGATCTCTGCGGGAGGAAGAGTGAAAAGGCCGCCCACTGGAGGACACTCAGGCCCGGAGAAGCCCCAGCACGTCCCACCAGCCACACGCAGGAAGGGGGACTTCCGAGGGAAGGCTTGGAGCCCCCCAGGGACAAGAGTTCAAAGCCCGCTGCACCACTTCCTCCATGGGTGGCTGTGGCGATTCCTTCCCTCCCTGAGCCTGCTGTTCCCAGGGCAGTGACACATACCGTGCAATACTCCAACTCACAGCGAATGTTCCTTTCCCTTCCAGTGTGACAGAATTGGAAGCAGCTCCACTCCAGCCTGCTGGTCCAATGGCTTGAAATTTCAAAGGTCACTCTTTTGTTGTTTGTTTTTGATTATTGATTTTTTGAGACAGGGTCTTGCTATGGAGTCTAGGCTGGCCTTGGACTCACTGTGTAACCCAGGCTGGCCTCAAACTCACAATTGATCATCCTGCCTCAGCCTCCCAACTGCTGGGATTACAGGTGTCCATCACCACGACCAGCTGTGTGTCTTTGAAAATGAGGAACGAGGCACAGGGAGGTTAAGGCACCTGCCCACTGTTGCCCAGCAAATAAATGACAAAGTTGAAATTCCAACTGTTCTTCACTAATCCACTACTTTTACCAGACCTTTACAAAATCTTGACAGTCCCTCGCATGGTGGTGTGCATCTATAATCTGAGCTTCTCAGGAGGCTGAGGCAGGAAAATCTAGCATTGGAGCCCAGGCTAGGCAATACTGCAAGACCTTATCTCCTAAAAAAAAATCTTGAAGGTCACACCTGGATCAAATAAATCGGAATCTCCACTGATGGTGCCCATGACACACAGTAGTTTATATTTAATCTCCCTAGGTGACGTCAGAGTACAGCCAAACTTGAGAATGTGCTCTTGTCAGCCCCAGCGACCACTTCCCTCCTCTGAGAACCCGGGCCCTTCCCTCCATGTTCTGCTGGAGAGAGGCTGGCGGGAGGCACTGTGGCCGGCCACGCCGTAGACCACTTTGCCGAGCTGTCTCACCACTGTCTGCCGTGATTCTGGCGGCCGTGTCCCCAGAGCTCAGAACCCGTAGTGTGACCTCTCCCAGGGAGTCTCGGAGTCAGCTGCCCAGCTCTCTCTGAACCACCTTGCGTACATGCACTCAGTTATGGGAAGCAGAACTTGCCCGGGCCCAAACCTGGGTCTGCTTTGGAAATTATTTCCTTTTGCCTCCAAATCCTGGCTATTGCCATAAACATCTCAAAAACCTTCCCTATCCCTGTGCCTGGTCCTGTCCCTGGTGCTGGCTTGGTGGTTTCAATGCCACTCCACCCCTGTGGCCCTCCCTGGGTTGGGACAGGCACAGAGAATAGTCCTATCTTCTGAAGTCTCTTTGCCTGGTGCCTTCTCACCATGGCCTTACTGAAGAAATATTGTCTTAAAAATGAAGCCAGAACCCAGGAGGAGTAGATGATTTGTCCAAAGGTGCACAGAAAGGAAGTGGGAGATGAGACTTAGTCAAGTCTTCAGTTTCCAAATCCACTGCTCTTCTGGACCTGGCTGTGAACTTGGGAAGCAATGAAGGACATGAAAGAGGAAGTGTAAGAGGAAGTTGAATGAGCCAGGTGTTGTGGCCCATGCCTGTAATCCCAGCACGTAGGAGGCTGAGGCAGAGGGTCACCACAAGTTTAAGGCCAGCTTGGACTATATAACAAGACCCCGTCTTAAAAAAAAAAAAAGGAATTGAATTGTACCTTGCTGAGCCCCCAAGAGCTCCACCTCCTGCAGTGCTAGCCCTGTCCTGAGTCATCTGTCCCCTGTCCCCTCTGGATCCATGCACAGCCACCCTGCCCATGGATGCTTTTTCCTGAATGTCCCAAGCACAGGCCTTGCAGAAAAGTCTCTGTCAAGAGTACAGACGGGAAAAAGCCTGGATGGTGGCTCCCTGGGGAAACCCCCATGGTACCCCAGTCCCTAGCTGAGCCTGGGCTCAAACCCTGCCGAGGTGGCCAACACAGGAGGGCCAGAGCAGGACTCTCTGAGGCCAGGGAGCGGGGTCTGTACCACAGAAGCGCTGTGGATCTGCCCTCATCAACAGAGCTCTAATCAGTTCCAGGACTGCGAGGACAGAGACCGGAAAGGTTTCTTTCCCAAGTCTCTGCCGCCTGGGGAGCAAGCACGGGGTAGTAATTGAGTCCAGCCTGGGGGACTGCATGAGTCAGCAGCCCTTTCCCACAGGGCCTGGCCTAGGCACAGGGGACACTGTGGCCCTGCCTGAGGGTCCGGGCAAGCACTGAGCCAGCACTGGTGTGCTCTGACTGTCCCCCTCTGTGACTTAGCTCAGGAGAGGCCTGTGTGTCAGGGGAGAGACTGGAGGAGGAGCAAGGGAGGCCTTGGAGCCATGGAGGGCCGGAACAGTCACCTTTGCCTTGACCCCAGTGCTAGGCCTTGCTTAAGACCAGAAAGGAGGCTGGCTTTGGTTTTGTTTTTAAACAAGCCGGTTGTTCTCAGTTTCATGTGCAAGCCAATTGGTACACTTTTCTAATTTGATTTTCAAGTTTATTTCCCCAGTTGGATTACGTGAATTACATCCTGGAGGGAATTAGAAATGCAAAGGCATCTTAGACCTTTTGAATTAGGGATTTCAGATTTGATTTAGGGATTTGAGTGAATCCCACCCATGTAGCGTGCAGAGGAGGGGTTGGATCTGTGTGCTCCGAGGTCCTAGCGTCGGACTCTGAGGCTTCTTCCCCCCGACAGAGGCTCCATCTGGGACAGCAGGAGCGGGAGTAAATGATGGAACTTGTCACTGGAGAGATCTGACTCCACGGCCACGCAGCCTCAGCCAGGATCACCATCCCGTTGTGAAGAGGGGTTGAAAATGCAGGCCAGATCCCCCTGCAGGAGGAGCCATTTGGCTGCAGTGGCCAAGTGTTCCCAGCAAGGCCCCCGCCTCCGGCCTGCGGGTTTGGTCGTGTAGGGGAGGAGGTCTCCTGGGTTAGTGCCCCCTCTGCAGCAGGACTCCTGGCCCAAGGAAGGAGGAGGGGGAAGAGGCCGGGATCCCGTCCAGGGGTGCAGGCCCAGCTCCTGTCCTCTCTGTAGCCGCCACCATAGCACAGGCGTGCAAAGGGCCGCAGCTCCCCAGCAGCTGTGCACCTGAAGGCGTTGCACAAAACCTGCTTTCCTGGGCTTCAGCGGTTTTCATTACCCCGCAGCAACCAACAGAAAGGCACAGACATTCTGGGGCAGTGTCTCCAGCCAGGGCTAAATCATCTGTTTCCTTCTCAGAACTGGAGAGGTTTTTGCTGATGGCTCCAAAATTAAATGCTGAAACTTTTATACATTTTTTTTAAATGATGCTTAATCTGATCAGTGGGACATGTTAGAGAAGTTTCAGGGGGAAAAGTCAACCAAAGACAAGCTCCCTTCAGTAATGAATGAAAAGATAGGAAAGCTGATTTAGGAGACTGGAGTCCTGGAAAGCCCACTGGGGAGCCCCATGCATTCTGCTTGGTTCCTTGAATAACAGGAAAGAGTCATGGGCCATTGTGACATAGGGCTGTGGGGGGGCCCTGCCCTGGACTTGTCCCCAAGTAGAAGCACATGTTGTGAGGCAGGACTGTTGGCCAGCATGGCCTTCTCAGCCGTTAGCTGCGCCACCCGGGACTGTCATGTGTGCCGATGGGTCAGGCCAGCCGGGCCGCCTCTGCCCTCAGACACCTCCTGGCTTCAGGGGTTGGTGCTGACCTTGCAGAGCTGGGCCGGGTGGAGCCTTGCCCGGTGCCGGCAGATCCCAGGTCCTCCCCTCAAGGATGCTCATGACGAGCGGTATGGAAGGGAAAGAATACTTCCCAGTCAGTGCACCCTGGCATGGCGGTGACTGGGTATCTGCAGGGTGCTATGGGCCCAGAGGAAGGAGGTGAGAAGGGAGCGTGAGCGTGGAACCGGTCCGCTCTACCCGGAGCAGGGGAAGGCACTGAAACGCGAAGGTCAGAGGGCTTGTGGCAGGAGCGACAGTCTGCATAGGCAGAGGGTCCCCAGCGCACAGGACATCTGAGGTGGTGGAATGGAAGTGCCTCCATGTGGCTGGGGTAATTGGAGGAACCGAGGCCATGGGCTGGTTAAGAGCGGTTCCCGAGGTGTTCAAAAGTGCAGCTCACACAGTGAAGGGGAGAAGAGGAAAGAGGACTGAAGGAGAGTGAGCCGCGCGTGGTCCTGCCCGCCTGAAATCCCAGCACTCAGAGGCTGAGGCGGGAGAATCGCTGTGAGTTCAAAAGGCCCCCCTGGGCTACACAGGGAGACTGTGTCACAGAAAACAAAAACACAAAAAGTGCTTCTGAATAGCCCCTAAGAGCAAACGTTTGAAACCAGAGGAGATGCTAGGAGGAGTGGGGTGGGCGTGGTGCACGCACCTGGCCACTGAGGCTTTAGAGGAAACCTTATGTTCTAAGCTCAGGGTCAGCGAACAAGAACCAAACTTTCTACTTAGAAATCTGCAGGCACACTTCTCTGTGACACATGGTTACGAGTGAAATCAGAGTTACAAGACAGGTGCCCGTGGGAGGGAACCAAAGGAACAGCGAGAGGGGAACAGGAGCCTGGACCCCCCAGTCAGGCCTCGAGAAACCCGCGCAAAGGCACGGAGCATCCAGGCGGGGGACCCAGAAGGGAAAACACAGCAAACCTACAAAAAAAGCTTAAGGAACTAGAAAATTGAAAACGACTTACAATTTTTTAAATATAAAAGTTCATAAAGCCAAAAACTGTATTTTTAAAAGATGGGAAAAGTAGATGAAACTTTAGACAGATCAGAGTTTTAAAGGAGAGGATGCACAATGAAAAGAGCATTCGAGGAGCATAAATAAAAATAATAGATACCAGATTGTGAAAGGATATGGTGTACATCTTTATCTCGGTATAAATCACTAAGGTCTGTGTGAGTTGTAGAAGGCCTGACTAGATGAGAAACAATGGGAGGAAAATTAAAGTTAGTGAAAGATTTATCGCCAGCATCCAATGGTTATGCCGATGAATTCCCAGCAGCAGGAGGAGCACAGGGAAACATCCACGCAGCTCTGAGGCGGGCAGAAGGTGGCCCCGAAAACAACACTAGAGACCAGTGTCACCCAAGAATATAAAAACCCCACTTAAAATCTTAGCAAACTCGGGACAGGTGTGAAGGAATCTGTTCCGCATTCGCCGTGCTAGGTCCAGATAAAACTATGTCACTTCAGATATTATCTCTCTCTAGAGAGGGAGATTTTCAAGCTTCTGAGAAAATTCAGCCAACGTTCTTGACTAAAACAAATTCAGAACTTTAAAATTCTTGGAAAGCCAAGAGTAAAACATTCAGCATAATCTATAGCAAACATCACACTTAGTGGTAAACCATTAGAATCATCTCCTTCAGAATTAGAAGTAAAGCAAGGATGTCTGGCTGGGGAGGTAGTGTGGGCCTCTAATCCCAGCTACTTGGAAGGCCGAGGCAGGAGCATCACAAATTCAAGGCCAGCCTGGGCGCCTTAGTGAGACCCTGTCACAAAATAAAAACTAAAAAAGGCTGGGGATGTAGCTCAGTGGTAGAACACCCTTAAGCCCATTCCCAAGTACTTAATTTTTTAAAAAAGTCTCTTTACCCACAATTGTTTAATACCACTCTAGAAGTTTTAGCCAACACAAATGGCAAGAAAAGGAAGTGGAAAAGAAAAATAAATAAACAAAAATGACCATTATTTGCATATATAATTTTCATCCAGAAAAGTAAAACTTCATGACTAAAAACTATTTAAACTGACAAGAGTTCAGATAGTTGGACTAGACATAAATTTTAAACATCGGCAGGGATACATTAGAAAATAAAGTCATTCACAGTAAAAAAGAAAGTATTTAAAGATCAATCTAACAAGATCTACAAGGAGAAAAACATCCAGAGTTTCAAAGTAGCTTAGGTTCCCCTTTTGCCAGTTAGAACCCAACCGGTGTAGAGAAGAGTCGACAAGCATTACCTACAAGCTCTGCACTCAGAAGAAATCCTTCCAATATGTAACAGAATTTTACTCTTTTATCCTTTTTTGTCTGGGTTTGTTTTGTTTTGTTTGTTTGAGACATGATCTCGCTATGTAGCCCAGCCTGACCTCAAACACTTGGTGACCCTCCTGCCTCAGCCTCCTAAGTGCTGGAATTACAGGCATGTGCCACCAAACCGCAATCTGTTATGGTACTTTAAAACTGTGTTTATCAGGTTAAAAAAGTAACATACTATATTAAGCAAAAAGGATGAGCCTTTTTAAAAAAGTATATTTGAAGCTATAGCAGGAAGTAGGTAGAAGACATAGAACAGATCCAGAAGGAGATGCTGGACAGGGGTGTTCTGGGGAGAAGCAGTTGGCCTCAGTTTGGGGAAAGAACCCTTGTGATACTGTGTCACAGGGACACACAGATTAGTCCTTCTGGGGACAAGCATGCCCCTGGAAGGAGCTCCCATGGTGGTGGCTTCCATTTCGTTCTTAATCCCTGCCCCTAGCTGCCACCCTCCTTCAGGGCTCTATGGGGGAGCCATCAGGGCTGGCCTGGCCGGGGGCCAGATTCCATCCCCACACAGTGAGTGGCCCAGTGCTGCCCACTCTGACGCTGCCCTGTCTCTCCGCCCCACAGACCGCCCGGGCCTGCTGAATGTGAAGCCCATTGAGGACATTCAGGACAACCTGCTGCAAGCCCTGGAGCTCCAGCTCAAGCTCAACCACCCGGAGTCCTCGCAGCTGTTCGCCAAGCTGCTGCAGAAGATGACAGACCTCAGGCAGATCGTCACGGAGCACGTGCAGCTGCTGCAGGTGATCAAGAAGACGGAGACGGACATGAGCCTGCACCCGCTGCTGCAGGAGATCTACAAGGACCTGTACTAGCGGGCCTGCGCCCGACGCTGATTGCACTAGTATCCAAGGAGAATCCACGCTGGCGACACTTACTGTGAACAAAAAAGCATTTGAAAAAGAAAAGGTTTTAGAATATGATCTATTTTATGCATATTGTTTATAAAGATACATTTACAATTTACTTTTAATATTAAAATTTATCATGTTATAAAATTGTTGAGAGTATTTGAAGACTCTTTCGTGTCCTCCATTGACTCTCCTGAGCTTTTTTCCCCCCCTATTATTTTCTTCCTTCTTTCTATTTAAAATATGGATGGAACTCCTGATTAAGTTTTATTCTCTGCCAAATAATTTTTTACTCAATTTACAACTTTTCTCAACTCCCCATCTGCCTTCACAGTCACAGCTAAGAAGGAAGAAGGAACTTTGGCCCCAGAGCTGCTCAAAGTATGCATTTCTTGTCCTGGATGGTGATACAGCCCCAGGCCTGCCAAGAACTCAGTCTTCCTTCTCCAAAGTTCTGACAAAGATTACCCACACACACCAGTGGCCTTTTAAATATACAGGGACTCATCAGTATCCACTGACCCTGAGACTTCCGAAAGGGCCGAAACAGTGATCCGAGCCTTTATAGAAAATGCTCTTTGCATGTGACCTGTGTCCACTCTCCATATACTCTCAACCCCTCTCCGTTACTTAGAACACCTAACACAATGGAGTGCTGAGTCCACAGTTGTTAGGCTATGTTGATTAGAGAATCAAAACAAGGGAAAATGAAGCCTGTACATGTTCAGTACGGAGACATTATTTCTTTCAAACACTTGATCCTGGTGTGTTGGTTGAATCCTCAGGTGCAGAACCACCTGTTCCCAGGGCTGGTGCCGATGCTGGCCAGGGCGAGCCTTCACTGGACACTGATGCAGCTAGAAGCTCCAGGGGGCAAGTGGTGTTTTATGATCTGGCATCTGCCAAAAAAACTTACAATTGAATGGAGGAGAAAAAGTAAGTTTTCTTAAAACAGGTGCTGACACCGTAGTGACCACGAGTCCACTGAGGGATTCAGACTCTTGGGCACTGTAAGAGTTCTGCAGAGGTAAAGAGTGAGGCAGACTGCATAGTAAGGAGTAAGTCTAAGGCTCCGTGAAGTGGGAATTGTGTTGGGTTGGGGATAGGTGGAGAGTGGCAAAGACATTCTAGAAAAGCAAAAGAGTAACAATAACAAAAGAAAAAGCCAGGCAGAATAGCTACTTCCTGGCTCCTAGTTGGGTGATTCTGCAGTTATTCCTGTCACCCCCTTCGGACAGTTTGTCCAAAGATCTCTTGCTTTTAGAACTGAAAGGCTAATGACCCGTGCCGTATATGTTGTGCGAGCCGCCCCAGCAAATAGATCCTACATACCCTAAAGGCAGCATGTTCAGCAGCTTTTTGTCACTTTGACCAAACACCTAAGATGATCAACTCAGAGGATGAGAGGTTTGTTGTGGCTCACGGTTTCAGAGGTCCCAGTCCATGGTAGGCTGGCACCATTGCTCTTAGGCCTATTTGAGGCAAAACGTCACACAAAAGGCCACACGGCTCAAGGAAGCCAGAGTTAAGGGGCCAGGGACCAGATACAGTCTGCAAGGTCAAGCCCTAGGATCCACTCCCTCAACTCAGCACCACCCTTAGGTCTAGAGGCTAACAGGCAGGGACCGTCTTGGCGCAATTAATAAATGAGCTGATTAATGCCACCAAACTCCAACTACCCATGAACCCACCACATTGTGTGTTTGTGTTTGGTGCTGGGGATGAGCCAGGCCTGGTGTGTAACCAGCATGGGCTCACCATGGAGCCACAGCCCAGGCCCCGCCCTGCGTGGTGGTCTCTGTCCTGCACCCCTTGACCACAGGGTCTCCAGGAAAATTGTTTCTCCCCACACGAGTTACCATCCCTCAGTTTATCTCACCATGTGGTTTTTTTCTACCCAGGAAGACACAGCTCTGAATCTGAGGCTCTCAAGCCCAAACATCAAGAAAGATCCTTTCATCCTTTACTTAAGACTCTGCTGGCTGCAGATGGGGTATGGATGCACATTCCAGCGTGCGCCTAAGACTGCAGACTCCCTAGCCCCCTCGGGGGTCACTTTGGAGCCCAAATCCTCAGAACAGCAGATAACAGCCAAGCCACACTGGGAGTGGAGGCCGAAGCCATTGTCTAAGTGACATGCGAACATCTGGAAGGAAAGTGCCAAATGCAGCCCATCGCCTGGGGAAGTTTTCTCCGCGTGATCTATCTGGAGACATCCCAAGGAAGGTTGGCGCTTCCATCTCCTCAGCGAGCTCTCCTTAGGAAAGAGAACGTGCCATCGTTGTTGGCAAGGCGGGGTTCTGGGGGGACCAGGGGATCCCTTGTTTACAAGATCCTCAAACAAAAAGCCCTTTAGTTCCCACCAGGCTCCAGGCCGGCCAAGCCCTTTCCACATTACTGGCCGCACTACCAGGGCAGGGGAAGAGCCGCTCAGCTCTTTGGCACCAATGCTTAGCATTAAATTAGCTTTTAAATCCTGGCAACTCTCAAACTCCCATCTCTCGGACTCTTTCCCTGTGGCTTGGAAGAGCATTTGCTAAATATTTTACAACACATTATATTCAGCCTCCCGCTCCCGCTCCCCCAGGGCGACTCAAGTCAACCAGCAAATGTGTCCCGAGTTACTCATAGTACTCCACATAGCACGCTCAGGGGCCGTGGTCATCAAAATGGTCAGGAGGCAAAAAAGTTGGGAGGCATCCATGTGACCACAGGGACAATAGGGAACCTGAGGAGAAAGCGGTATCTGCACACCCTATTTCTCCACCACGGTCAAAGCCTGGACTGACTCTGAGCGAGGAAGCCAGATGTGGTGGCACACACCTCTGATCCCAGCTTGGGAGGCTGAGGCAGAAGGATCTCTTGCTCCCAGGAATCTGGAGCCAGCCTAGGCCACATAGAGAGACTCTGACTCCAAAACTAAATAAAATAGCAGGATGCTGGAGTTTAAAATACTGTCCAGCCTCAGGTGCGCCTGCCTGGGGAGGCAAGTGAGGGGACTCACCCTGCCTGAGGGGACCCAGGCTGCTGGTGAGTAGCTACAATTACTCAGCGGAAGTGACAGTGGCTAAAGACGCCAGGACCACTCAGAGGCCGTGGGTTCATATGGGGGCCAGGCGAGGGCTGGGCTGGAGGCATCGGTGTGGCAAAGTTGTCACCCTGAACAGCAGGCTCCAGGCTAGACGGGATCCGGAGATGCTTGGGACCAGGGGCTATAGCCGAAGGAAGAGAGTTAGGATCACGTTTGCAATCGGAAGTCAGCGCTTCCCAAAGTGGAAATTGCCCGACATTGCTGCAAGCAGGGCCTCACCATCCCTCCCTGCCACCCTGTGTTACTAGCAGCCTAGGCCAGCCCTGCCCTGGGGTCACACCCGCTGCACCTCATTCCTGCACCCTGAGGCTGGTGACTCACTCTGGTCCCTCTAATCCACTTCCTGGCTTTGGCCTGGGCCTGGCACTGCCTGCATAGTCGTCCCCTGTGCCCAGGAGCCAGACCTAGGTTCCCCAGGCCAGAGGTCCCCTGCTCCCTCTGCCTCTGCTTCCCTGGCTCCTCAAGGTTGCTTCCGGTCCCCTGTCTCAAAACCTGCCATCTTACTTCCCTGCTCTAGAAAGGCCCTGCCTTTTCCTTAAATTCTAGAAAGTCAGGGCTGGAGCGTGGGGGCCTCTTCCCTAGCATGGTATGGCCCTGGGTTCCAACACCAGCACTGAAAAAAGGGGGAAAAGGAAAAAAGAGGGGGGCGGGAGGAAGGAAGGAAGGACAAAATTAAGAGTTCAAAGAAGCCAACCACAAAGTGCCAGACATGGTGGTGCACTCTTGTAATCCCAGCACTCAGGACGCTGAGACAGGAGGATCACCCCAAGTTTGAGGCCAGCCTGGGCTACACAGTGAGTTCAAGGCCGGCCTGAATTGTGCATAGCAAGACTCAAGAAAACAACAACAACAAAAAGAAAGAAGCCAACTAACTTATTTGATGAGAGGAGTGAGCCCCCTGAGGATCAGAGAAGTGACGAAAGGAGCCCAAGGTCCCAGGAGGCCACAGGAATAATTTATTCAAAAGCATTTATCACACACGCCACCCCGGGGTCTCAGCATGTGTGAACCCTAAAGCGATGTGGGTGTCTGCAGTGGGGGAAGGGCCAGGTCCTGGGGGGAGAAAGCGTGCAGCACTGGGTCTGTCTAGCATGCAGCGAGCTTGACACTGCAAGAACATCCGAGTATGGACTACAGTCACCCTGATTGGGGCCAAGACTCACCAGTGCAATAGAACATGGCTCCGGCCAATCTGAGCCTCTCAAGGCCTGAACTCCCCACCTGTGTAAGCCGGGACGGCCGTGCCGTGTCATGGGACTGCCAGGATTAGATGCAGTAATGGTTATAAAACACTCTGAGCAGCTTCCGTGCTCATCTCAGGTCAGCCCGAGTTGGCTACAGGCAACAGGCAACATTGTTGTTAAAGTGCCCTGCACCAGCTGGGGTGCGGCTCTGAGGCAAGCACTCGTCTATTGCTGGCAAGGCCTTGGGTCCCATCTAGAGCACCATACACACACACACACACACACACACACACACACACACATTCAGGCATGGTTCTGCTTGCCTGTGATCCCAGCCACGGGAGGCTGAGGGCTGAGGCAGGAAGATCACAAGTTTGAGGCCAGCCTGGGCAACTTAGTGGGACCCTGTCTTAAAAAATTTTTTTTAAAGGACTGGGTAGTAGAGAGAGAGAGAGAGAGACTCTTTCAAAGGATTTCGTCCCAATCCACATGTATTAAGTAAAAAACATTTGAAGGACAACTGCTGTGTTCTGATTCGGAACAAATGCTCAGGACAAAGCCATGAAAACATTTTCTCCAAAACCAGCAGGCCTTTCTTCATGTGACTTATGCTGCTAATTTTAGACCGATATTACATAGTTTGCATTTCCAGAGGAGTTAGAAAGAAGAAAATTGCTAATTCAAGTTTGTGGGGAGCCGACAGGGCTATTTCCGGCCCCTCTGGAGCTGGGTAAATAGTTCCAGGCCAGGGTTCCCAGGAGGCTGTCATCTCCGGGGTCCATCCAGTGCCCTGGGCTGGTCCCTGGAAGCTCCCAGGGGCTTTGGACAAGGGCGGGAATCAGTGGTCTCAAGGCTGCATTGCCACAAGACTGGAAGCCATGACATGTGCTCTGGTGGCCTGAGACTTGGCGCTGCCCCTGCAGGGGGTGAGGCCTTGGTGAGTCACCTTCCTCTCAGGACCCCTACCTGGCCATAGCAGCCCCCAGAGATCAGGCGGGATTTGCTCATCGGGAGCACGGGAGAGGCTGCACCTCTCCTATCTGTGAACTTGGACAGCCCCTGCATCGAGGTCTCTTTCCCTGGACTCTGTGCTGTCTCAGGGAGAAGCAGAGTTGGTCTTGCTGCACTGGCAGAGCATAAGCCTTGGGACAAGAAAGGCTGAAATCTGCTTCTGGCTCAGCCGTGTTCCAGCTAGACGACCTCAGCCTGTTGCCTAGTGTCTGGGCCTCAGTTTCTTCGTCTTGTTGAAGAAACTCCCAGTTTTCCGCCACACAGGCCTGCTGTGGGAACTAGAGGTTGCATCTAGAGATGTGCCCACAGCCCCATCAACATGAAACTGTTTTGGGATTGTATATTGAGACAGGGTTTCACTATGGAGCCCAAGGTGGCCTTGAATTCTCAATGATTCTCCTGCCTCAGCCTCCCTAGTGCAGGGATCACAGCGATGCACCACCTCACCTGGCTTGAAACTCTTCTAAAGATGAGTCCTCCTGTCTCACATCCTGCCCCGAGGACACAGACAAGCAGTACCCTGGGCCAGAGAAGGAACCAGGAGACTTCCCCGGAATAGCTGTCCAATGTTGGCCTGGGTTCCAACTGTGATTTGCAAAAGGCTCTGGGAAACTGCTTTCTCTGAGCCTCAGTTTCTCCACCTGCCACCCAACAATGAGAGAGCGTGACCTTGGCCCTCCTGGGGAGGCTGGCAGGGAGACAAGCTCCCTGGCTGCCCACCAGAGGCCAGGCTGGGCCAGGCGGCAGCCAGTGCTCATTACAGGAACTGGGGCTGGGCCAGAGCAAGCTTGGGGCTCCAAGGCTCCCCACCAGCCCCCACCCCAGCCAGCTGCTGAGTCAGCGGCCTGGGGTCCCCGGACACCCGGAGCTGCCAGATGGGCTGGAGCCAGGGGCCTCAGAGGATTCCGGCATACTATCCACCGTGCTGCCCTGCAGCTCGGCAGTGGGCAGCTTGCCCTGTCCCCCGGCCAGGCCTCCAGGGTTGCGGGTGGGGCCTATGCTTGGTGAAGGAGACTGCCTCCTCCCGCAGGACACTAGCCAGGGCTCTCCCACTCTCTCCTGTCCCCTGTCTCCTGTCCCCATGCTTCCAGTGCAGCATGTGAGCTTTGCTCATAAACGGCCTTCCACTCCTTCCTGCCTTGTGCAGGTCCTGAGGTGGCCTAGGCTCAGGACCCCAGCAGGCAACAGAGATGCAAAAAAGAAACGGCTGAGCACAGGGCCTGAGGTGGGGCTGCAGCACAGCCATCGGAGGATCTCGGGGGCAGGGGCCACCCCAAGCCTCACCCCACATCCCCAAGCGCTGGAGGGCACATGGAAGAGGATGAGGCTCCCCAGACTCCAGAGAGGCTCCTGAGGAGACTGCAGGGAGCTGGGGTGGAGGACCTGTTCTCTTGGCCATCCATCACATCGCCCGTTGGTCCAACCCAACCCCAGCCAGAGTGCAACCGAGCCAACAGGTACAGAGAGTGGCATTCACCTCCACTGGGGGAGGCGGCAACTCTGCAAGGCCAATGGCACTGTCACCCCATTGCCCAAGAGGTGGGTTACAGGACCCCCAATGTGACACGACCCCCTCAATACTTGATTCAAGGTTGGTTGACTTTACTTACCCGTGTGAAACCCAGATACAGAGGTCTGACTGTCTTTTTAAATTAATGCTTACCATGTCACTCAGAAGTTAGATTACTTCATGAAGTCCTACCTGCCCCAAGACTTCAAGGAGGATGGAGGGCTACATTTGGCCTTTAGGTACCTCTGAGATGGGGCAGTGTACCCCACCTTGATGAGCAAGGGGAAAGAAGTCACTTCCCCAACCTTATACGGCTACAGTCAAACTCTGAGTCCCATGGCCTCCTTCCCTACCTGGCTGAGACAGAGAATCTGGCCACAGCCGGGCCCCGGGGAGAGCCCTGGCCAGCTCGGCCGGCTGGGAGAGGCGGAAAGACAGGTCCTGTCAGCAGTGCCCACTGGCATCTCCAGCCCCACTGGCCTCATGCTCTGGGGACATACAGATAAGGCTGGCAAGACTTACGCCATCAAGGGACCCGGTGTGGAACAGATAGACACACAGCTGGCACCCGCAGCACTGCCTGGTCAGTGTGGGAGTGGAAGGGCAGGGCAGGCGGGTGTCCAGTGCCCGGCACTGCCATCTTGGCTGCATGGCCTGGTTTCTGCTCTCATGACCAGGCAATCACAGCTTCTTCTGAAGTCACCTCGAGGAGGGAAAGAGAAGCGCAGTAGGAAAGCGCTTGCGCTCCAACTCAGCTGGAGTTCTCCACCCGTGTTCTCCACATCATATATGCTGGGTGGGATGGTCATTGTAGCTTTTCAGGACATCCAAGATCTGAACCCCAGCGGCAGGAAGTGGCACATGCCAGAGTCACTCTGCAGTCTCTCTGGGGGACAGGGCTTGATGGGAAGTGGGGGCCACGGCCCTGCAGACAAGTGGCAGTGGCGGCATGGGGAGGGGCCTCTGCCATGGGGACAGAAGGAGCAGATGTGCTTGGGGTGACATGGGCTGTGGGCCAAGGGCTGGCCCTGTGCTGGGCTGCGGATTGTTCTGTGGGAACAGAAGTGAGCTCCAGTTCCGAAGCCCTGAGGGGCAGCACTGTGGACACCTGGCGGGCGGGTGTCCAGCCGGCTGTCAGATCCCACAGAGGCCAGGTGAGCTGGAGGAGAGGCACAAGAGCCGTGAGAGCAGGAGATGACAGGCGAAGTGCAGGGACAGGAAAGGGGACCTGCAGGTCACCTCCCCTCCCAGGGCACTGCAGAGAAACCCTTTCCCCTCTCCACATGCCATCGTCCCACCGAGGTCATGGGAACTGTGACTATCTCTGCTCTCTTCTGACCCAGCGTGGGATCCCTGCGTATTTACCAGGTGCCATCTCCAGGCCAGGGCTGCTGGAGAAATAGGATTCGATTGGACCCCTAGTTCCCCCAGCCTTCCAAGGCTGGGGGAACTCAGCTAGTACACTCTAAGGTTGGGATTCGGACTTGGGTCTTCTGAATTCAAGGACAGTGACTGCCCTTCCATGTGGCAGACCCAGGGACCACCTGGAGTGGGGCTCAAGGCCTCTAGAGAGGGGTCGCCATGGGTACTTGCTAGAGAGTTTTATTCTAGAGAGCTGTTACTCTGAGGAGGCAGGGCTCAGGAGGCGGGTGGCCAAGGCAGTCTTTTTTCTCCTGCCTCCCTGGTGCTGAAGGGCCTTTCCATTCCCAGCCAAGGAAACCCCACCTCTCTCCACCAGAGTCAAAACTAGATTTGCTGGGGACAGAACTCAGGCTCCCGGTCTGAACTTCAGCCTGCCCCCCACCCCCGACATTCCCGTTTCAGGCCTGAGACCTCAGATCTAAAGGATGGAGGTGACAGAGGGCATTTGTGGGGACCAGGTGAGACGCTGGGAGGGGAAGTGTTTGCGAGGCTATAAATAGAAACCAGGGGCCTGGGTTACTGTCACTGCCCAGGGCTGTGTTCTACACCTGCCCGACCTGAGTCGGCAGGGCTGAGGGCCCCACTTCCTGCCCTGGGGAACCAGGCCCTGCCCTTGGGGGTCTCCAGCCAACTGCTGAGTTTTATGGGCTCAGCAAGGAGCGTGTATACTGTGACTAATCCCCATCCTCGGCTTCCTCTGTCACCGAGACCTGCCAGGCAGGAAGTGAGCAGGACTTGGCCCCCCTTAATCACCACCACCTCCCCGTGACCCGCCTCAATCACGCCTCTTTACAGTTGGGCAGAGCCGTTCGGGCCTCCTCAAACTTCCCTATCTGGGCCTCGAGATCACAGATAGGGCTAATGGCGTTTGCTTGGTCCCCACCCTGCGCCTCTGGGTCCCGGGAGTCACGCAATCCCATGGACCCGGGGTGGGGACCAGCCTCCTGCCCCATGTGGCCTTGTGGGGCAGCAGCCCCTTCCCAGTGGCTGCCTCTGCCCCGCATCCTCCAGCCACCGAGCAGCCCGCTCTCTGCTTCTGGGCTCCAGGGCCTGTGGACCCCACTTGATTGCCAGCTCCGTGGCTGCCCCTCACTCACCGAGGTTTCCCCCTCTGCAGCTGCTGAGAACTTGCTGAGAGCCTACTGCATACCAAACCCCTGTGTGGGGTAGTCATCACCAGCCAGAGCCAGGTGGCAGAGACGCACTCAGGTGGCACCCTGAAGGGCACAGGGGGAGGCCCTGCTCGGTGGCCACAGCAGCTGCAGTGTGAGGCACACAAGGAAGGGCTTCTGGGGCATTGGCGTCTGCACTTGTGAGCGACCCTGGACAGAGCAGTGTGACGTCCAGACAAGCAGCTCTGGTGTCCGCCCGGGAACATGGCCAGGGACACCCTCATTCTAGGCCACTTCTCAGAGGCCCCAGAGGCCAGGCGGTAGCCATGCAAAGGTGTAGGCATCTCTGCAGCAGTGACTGTCAAGGCTTCGGAGGAAGAACCAAGTGCCACCTCGCCTTATCACCAGGGCTAGCTGGCACCTCACAGCCCCTGAGTGCGCGACGCCTTCTGGGACCCAGCCTTCACTGCCCACCAGAGAGCCCAAAGAGGAGTAAAGAGCCCAGGGCTCCAGGAGAGGCCAGCATGGACCTGACAGTGGACAGGACGGGGGAAACTGGCACCCAAGGTCCCTGCCAGCCCAAGTGGTGCACATCTGGGCCTAGGAGAGAAGAGAACTCTGGGTGCAGCCCGGAAGGGCCGCATTAATAAACCTTAATTCCAAGGTCTCCCCCAAGTCACCAGTTACTGTGTCCCTTTTTTAGAAGAAGCTGTCGAGGCACAGAATTGCTGGCTCATTTGCCCAGAGACAACACAATTTTCAAGTCAGAGCAGAGAAGGAGCTGCTGTCCCACACTACACAACCCCAAAAGCCCAGGATAGCCACGTTTTCCCAGACCAGACACTGTAGGCAGCACCTATCAGTCTCCAAACTTCAATCTGATTGGGCCAGCCAGGGTCACCTGACATACTGCCTGCCCAATCACTATGTCTACTGAATGCAAAGAGCCAATGGTTTTATCCGTGAGTCACCTGCCATGTCTAAGGCTCTGTCTCCCCCATGGTCGGCTGAATGAAAGCTGCTCCAAGCACTGCCCAGTCTACTGCCCAAGGAAGGACATGGTTTCTGGAGGAGCAGTCACTGGCAACCTCTACAGACACCCAAGAGAAATGTGTCTGCTCCCTCCACAGCAGGGCATGGAGCACACATGGAATTGTGTCAGGGCACCTCCAGGAAACAGCAGCACACTCCAATCAGGAAGTTTGAAGAGCATTTACTAAAGGGATTGTTCACCAAGGGGTGGGTGAGGTATGGGGAGGTCACAGGGTAGAACAGGACCTGCAGCCACTCACAGTGACCAAGTCATCAGGATGTGGAAAGGGAGGCAGCTATGGGGAGAGGGTGGCCAGACAAGAGCTTGATCTCAGCCCTGAGAGGGAGCCAGCAAACCCCAGACCCTCTGTCCTCCCCTCTCCCTCCTGAGTGCATCCCCTTGACCAAAGCCAGGAGCCAGAGGGAACGACACTGTGGATGCAAACCAGGTGGAGAAGCCATAGAAGGTGTGAGGGGACCAGAGAATCACAGAGGGAACTTCCAGAAAAGTGGCATCCTAGGGTGGCCCCAGAGTCTGATCCCCTAGGTCTTAGGGTGGGATCATAGCGGGTAGAGCCTGAGACAGGGTGTGGTGCAGGTAGGTGGGAAATGAGAGGAGGCAGTAGAGAGTGAGACAGAGAAAAGGAACAGAATGTGCTGCCCTCTCAGTGGATGAACACCCCAGATTGTTGAAGGGATACTTTCCATCCCTTGACCCCGGGTGTCCTCACAGGGTTACCTGTGGGCTGCGGGGGCTGCCACAGCGACTCCACCCCGCACAGAGTCTGCTTAGGCAGGTTTGTCTCCAAATGGCTTGTGAGGATGCATCAAGAAATGACCTGGCGCTGGACATGGCGGCAGTGTGCTCTCTGCTGCCTGGGAGGCTAAGGCAGGAGGCTCACTTGGACCCAGGAGTTCGAAGCCACCCTGGGCAGTATAGCAAGATCTTGTCTCAAAGAAAGAAGGAAGAGACGTAGGGAAGGAGGGAGAGAGGGAGGAAAAAGAAAACAAGACGTCCATTGGCTTGGGCTGTGTCATCTGAAGGTCGGAACAGGCTTCAGGGTCTCCTCCGAGATGGTGCACACGCATGGAGCATGGGCTGTCACCCTCCAAATTCCCAGCATGACCATATTGGAGGCGGGGCCTTCAAGGGGGCGGTTAGGCTTAGTGTGACCATGGCGATGGTCGTGAGCCCAGAGGACAAGCGTCCTTATCCAAGGAGGAGGAGATGCCGGCCACACCCAGCAGACAGCCAGGCCTCTGCCATGCAGCGCGGGGCCCTCTGGAAGCAGGCCCGCTGGCCTAGGGTCTCCCACTCAGCCTCCAGGTCTAGGAGAGAATCTGTCTCCGTCGTTCCTGTCTCAGTGCCTGCCCGGGGGACTGTGCAACACAGCTGCAGCCAACTGGGCCCAGGGCAGTGCAGACCTCCCTGCTGGGGTCCCCGCCGAAGGCAGCTGCCTCCCCCAGAGGTGGCCGGGGTGCAGCTCCGAGGGGTGGCCCCTACTAGTGTGCGGGAGGCAGTGGGTCCCAAAGCAAAAACCTGGAAGAGCCGAGCAGAGGCCACCAGGCTTTCCATCATGTGCTGAGATCCCACTGTCAGCTGTGCACATGAGCAGACACTTGGGGGACACACCGGGAGGCTGTCCTGGAGGTGGGCCACACCCCAGCATCTCCACCGAGTTGGCTGAGGCCCAGCGCTCGGCACGGCTGATTCCAGCCCTTCCCTGAAGAGCATGTACTTGTTTCTGAGTTAACACAGAGATCAAATACAGAGAAGCCAGTGCCAGCTGGTGCCGAAAAGGCCCAGGTGGCTAAAAGTGGCCCAGGAAGGGCTAATGTGTTGGTGGCAGCAAGGGGACAGCTGTGTCTCTGTGGGACCCCAAGGGGATGCCCCTCCTGTCCTAGGCCTTGCTGCCATGGCCTGGGGCCTCCAGCTGAGTGGCCAAGGACAGAGCTGACCCTGTCTAGTGCCGACCACTCAATGACCACCTCAGCTCTGCGCCAGCCCGGGGACACTGAGAACCACAAAGTTCCCCAGTGGCCATTGGGTCTCACACCTGGTGTAAAGACTGAAGTCCAGAGAGAAATGGGGCTCCCCCAGGTCGCCGGGACACTGGCAGTGGCCAGCGCCCCTTGGGCCAGAGCCTTCACCCCATGGTGTCCTTGACTTCTGCGTCACCCTGAGCTACAGGGATGGTGACCCAGGTTACAGAGGGCGACACTGGGGCTCAGAGAGGGGATGATCTGTCCCCACCACAGAGCTATGGGGTGTGAGGCCCAGACCCCCACGGTCTCTCTGGCTGGAGGGGACAGGTGGGTGTGGGGGACCCGGATGTCCCGGCCTTGGCACAAGCTCCCTGGTCGTGTTTAGCAATCCCCCGCAGGCACAGGGAGGTGACCCTGCTCGGAGGCCCTGTTGGCACACTCGGGGAACTCAGCATCTCGGGAAAAGGCCACGAGGACCCAGGGGATCTGAGCTCTGGCGCGAAGACTCAGCGGGACCAGCGTTGTGCAATGGTTTGGGTCAAGGGTTTGCCGTCAGAAGCTGCAGTAAACAGCACCGCTCCTTGGTTACAAGCACAATGTGGTGGCGTGGCGGCCACAGCACAGGGCGCTGGATGAGTTTTATGTCCTGTGCTCCACATACGTCCTCGGTCTACAGATAGGGAAACTGAGGTCAGCATGGGCCAGGACTCACCCAGGTCCCAGAGTCCCTGGATGCCCTTCTCCACGGCAGCTCCCACTGGTCCAGGTCTATTTGCGGTTGCCACAGCAGCCCTTTGCAGCCCGGCCCAGGGTTAAACAGGGTGGTCAGGAGCTCAAGTCCTGACCTGGGTGAAGAGTACGGGTTACCGTCGTGATGATTGCTGAGACAGTACAACAAGTGCCGCCTCTGAGGGTGCGTGGGAAATCTCGGCTGACACTTGTCCACTTGATGGAGTGTTTTGTCTTGTTTTTTGAAACAGGGTCTTGATCTGTAGTCCAGACTGGCCTTGAACTCACTATGTAGCCCAGGCTGGTCCCAGACTCAGAGTGATCCTCCTGTCTCAGCCTCCCGACTGCTGGGATTACAGGAGTGCGCCACCACACCCTGCTGTGATGGTTTTTAAAAATATTTTATGTTTTTCCTTCACAAATAAAATTGTGTATATTTACCATGTATGCCATGCTATTGGAAAGTGTAGATATATACAGGGTAGAGTGGGTAAATCAAGCACATGAACACACCACAGGTTTTTAATCAGCTTATACTGTTGTCCAGAAATTCAAGCATTTGGGACTCTGTCTGGGGCCTGAGTCCCACGTGAGTCTGGGGCCCCTGTGGTCACTGTGTCAGCCAGCTTTCTGCTGCTGTGACAAAATCCCTAAAACCATCAACTTACGAGCAGGAAAGGGTTACTCTGGCTCCTGGATTCGGGACTCCAGTTCATGGCCTCTTGGCCTCCTTGCTTTGGACCTGTCTCGGGAGAGCAATCATGATGGAGTGCTGGGCAGAGGAGGCTGCTCCTTTCACGGGGCCAGAAGTGAAGAGAAAGACAGGGAGAGGCGGAGTCCCAGTATCTCCTGTGAGGCCACGCCCCAGTGACCTCACTTCCTCCCACTAGTCCTGCCTCTTATGGGTGGCACCAACTCCCAACACATGACTTTTGGGCAGCATTCAAGATCCAAACTGTGGCGGCTACAGTCCTACAAATCTTTGCATTTGCCTCACACAGAGCCTGGAGAACCCCAGCAGATGGTTCAAGGCCCAGCACAAACATCACTGCCTCTGAGAAGCCATCCTTGGTTCTTCTAGTCCCTGTCATCATGTTCTCATTCCAGTGTCCCCCAAATCCCTGGACAGACCAGTGTCAGGCTTTTTCATGTTCAGGAGGCCACAGGGAAGGACCCTGGCCCATCTCCGCGAGTCTCCAGGGCATCCTTCTGTGCCATCTGGCTCCTGACTGACCTCACCCTGTGTGCCACCCACCCCATGGCTTTTCTTCGGCCTGGGGCTCTGGCTGGGATGGGGCAGGGAGGCTGCCTCCCTCGCCTTCTGAAAACATTGCTTTTTCTTTACAATTCATTTGATTATAGAAAAAAAACTGTTGGCTCCAAGTGGATTCGTTTCAGAGTGCCAAGTGAGAGGCTAGAAATGAGACAAAGATCTATCGGCAGCCTGGCTATCAAGAGACAAGCGCCGTTCAAACCCACCCACCTTTTTGTCTGATTTTTTTTTTCAACCAAGGTGATGATTCATCCTCTTAAAAATGTTTACGATAAGAAATAATTCCTATCCATCATAAGCTTGGCACACCCATCATCTGAGCACTCTGGGAGGCTGAGGCAGGAGGATAACAATTCCAGCCCAGTTTGGGCAACTTAGTGACTGAGGGAGACCCTGTGTCAAAGTTAAAAAAATAATAAATAAAGAGTGAAGGGAACTGGGGATGTAGCTCAGGGGCAAAGGCCCTAGGCTCAGTCCCCACTGCCTCAAAATAATACTGTTCTCTAGCGCCCCTCCCAGGGCTGCATCTGCCACTGCTGTCAGAGGGGCCAGCTCTGTCCCTGAAGGTCAGGCTGAGGGGAGGGAGCCCTCGGCGGGGTCCCCAGGCCTGTGGGCCTCTGTGCCCTCCCTCCACAGCCCTCTCTCTGTCCCTGCTTGGTCCTGCCCAGCCCTGTGGACTCCGAGCACAGGTTGGGGTTGGGGGAGGGGAACTGCTGGGGGAGCCCATGTGGGAGAGGAGCCCACTCTGTCTCCCTCTCTCCCGCTTCTGTTCATGAGAAGGAGGCCGACGTCACTGTGCCCACAGGCAGTCTGCCAAGCACGTCCACCTGCACTCCACTGGGCTGCAGCGGGCGCCCTGCCCCTCCACGCTGTCCTCCCCATGGCCACCAGCTCCTCCTCCTCCGCGGGGCTCTCAGGCTGCAGGGTCAAGGACCTCAGCATGTCCAGAGGGACTCTGAGCAGCGGTGGCCCGAGCTGGACTTGGGGGCGCTGTGTAAGAGAGTCCCCGGGGGACCCAAGGCAGCGAGGTGGCAGCTTCAAGAGGCTTTGCCTGCCTCCCCCTCCCCCGTCCTCCACTTCCTTTCTCCATCTTCCTCTTCCTCCTCCACTTCCTCCTCCTTTTCCATCTTCCTCCACTCCCCTCCACCCCCTCCTTTAAACCTCCTTCATCCTCTTCCTCTGCTTCCTCCTCCATTTCCCCTTCCAGCTCTTCCTCTTTTTCCTCCTCCGTCTTCCTCCTCTTCTTCCTCCTCCTTCTCCATCTTTCTCTTCCTGCTCCCCTCCTCTATTTCCTCTTCCTCCTCCACTTCCTCCTCTTTTCCATCTTCCTCTTTTTCCTCTACCCCTCCTTCACCCCGCTTCCTCCTCCTTCTCCACCTCCTTTTCCCCTTCCACCTTTTCCTCTTCCACTTCCTCCTCTTCCTTCTCTATCTTCCTCTTCCTCCATCTCCCCTTCCTTCTGTTCCTCTTCCCCCTCCATCTTCCTCCTCCCTCTCCTGCCTCTCCCCAGGTGACATCCTGCACCATGTCATAGCCCCACACTCCCCCACTCACCAGATTTGGGCCCTGGATCTCAGCCTTCCCAGGCTGCAGGTCCAGGAGCCACTTGGACCCCTGTCTGTCACAAGTGACTCAGCCCCCAGCATTTCGGAATGGCCTTGGGTGCATGTGGCAGGCAGTGGGCCGAGGCTTGTGGGCCTGGTGGTCACTGAGCTGGTGGCCTCGGCCCTGGGCTGAGGGTTACACCCAGGCCAGGGGATGTCACCTGGCGTGTCCGTCTGCACAGCCCCAGGTCCCCAGCACAGCCTAGCCCAAGCATCGTGCAAAGCTAAGGCCAAGCTGGCAGCCCTCCCATCATTCAGCAGGTAGCAGGGGCCAGGTGTCCCACGGCCCGGGGCTTTGGCCGGCCCCAGACACAGACAGCGAGTGGCCTCCTTGGTGTCCCTGCCCTCCGGGGCCTCCTGTGTCAGGACAGGGAGGAAGCTGGCTCCAGTGGCAGTGATGGGAGGCGCCACTCTGCCCTGGGGCCTGGCGAGGGATAGGACACCGCTGTGAGGCCTGAGCCCTAGGCCGTGTCTTCTCCAAGCCTGAGTCGCGGTTCGGTCCATGCCCCATGTCCCCACTCGGCCTTCTCGGCAAGGCCCTGGTCTCGGTTGCTGCTGAGCTCCACAGGGTCTGGCACCCAGCAGGCACTCAGGGACATCAGGTGGCTTCTTGCCAGGTGTCCCTGCCCTGCCCAGCCCTGCGGAGCCAGCCGTCCTGCGTGACCTGGAGGGCCACTGATGAAACCCCGCTGTGGGCCGGTTGGGCAACCCGGCTGCAGGAGGGACGGCGGCCTGGCCGCCTTGAGCAAGGCTGGTTGCTCCATCACCGCATTCTTCGAGAGCCGCCTGTGCCCCGGTGCCTGGCTGGTGGCTGTTGACTCACTGCTTCCCACTCCAAGTTGCCAAGGCACACGGGGGACGGGATGTGGCGAAACGGCCCGGCCACCGCCAGCACTGCGCTTAGTCTTGCCTGGGCCCTGGGCGATCCGAACACCAGCCCATGGGGAAACTGAGGCCTGCCAAGGTTAAGCCTCTGGCCACGGCCCCAGAAGAGCCATGGTTTCCCCTCACCCTGCTGAGCTGGGAATCAGCACCACTCCTGGCAGGGCCGCTGTCCTCTCCGGGACTCAGTTTCTCCATCTGTAGAGCAACTGCTTTAGACTGGTTCCTGGGGGGGTCGGGTACTAGCCTCAAACCCAGGCCCTTTGCACTGTGCTATGTCCTCAGCCCTTTTTATTTTTGAGACAGGATCTTGCTAAGTCACTAAGTTGCCCAGACTGGGCTTGAATTCGTGGTCCTCCTGCCTCAGCCTCCCGAGGAAGTGGGATGGAGGCCCGTGCTGCAGGACCCCACTCATTTTTGCTTTTCTCTGTACTGAGCAGGGGGCTCTGTGGGGAGCCCAACGGAGGTGGTGACTGCAGAGCTCTGGTGATTTAACGGATTATCTACCCCAGCGGGCAGGTAAATTACACCTTAAGAAGGCTGGAGCCAAGCAGGTACCCCCCACCCGGCCTCCCTCAGCACGGTGCTCTGACCCCCTAGTGGACACTGCCTCCTTCAGCTCTGCCCCCTGCACATCAGGAAGGACACCCCAGGCAGGGTCTCTCCTCCGCACCTCCAGTGTTTGTTGAGTGAATGAGTGAGTGAGGGAAGGACCCAGCCTGTTTTAACAAGGGCACCCTGGACTCGGTTGCCTGCAGGCAGGCGACACTGTGTTCTCTGCCCGTAGCCCCTGCTGCTCCCAGCACAGGCTGGTGACCAGACCTGAAGGGAGTCGGGGTCAAAACAAGCCAAGTCTGATGCAGCAGGGGACACAGAGAGGCTGGTCGGAAAAGCAGCTAATGTTCTCTGTCCCTGGCACTTCCCCCAGCAGCAGAGGGCAACCCCAGGTTCCAAGGATCAACGGGGACATCACAGGACTGAGTTCACAGGGAGCAGGTCTGAAGGGGCAGAGGAGCCGGGCAGAGCTGAGGAAGACTGAGGTGCCCATGTTTCTCCTTTCTCCCTTTGCTTTTTGAGACAGGGTCTCGCTATGAAGCCCAGGCTGGCCTCCAACTCACAGCGATCCTCCTGCCTCAGCCTCCCGGTGCTGGGATAACAGGTGTGCACCCCCACGCCCACCTGCAACTTCCTTCTGTCTTTGGAAACTCTCGGCAGAGCTCGTGATGATAGTCAGCTCTCAGCACCGGGGCGGTGTCCACTCTGTGCAACCCCAGGGGTTGACTGAAGGTCCCCGGGGGACAGTCTGAGAGCAAGCAATGCTGGTGGCGATGCAGGCCTGGCAGGAGGCGCACTGTCACAGAGCAGTTGCCTTTTCCAGGCCTGGTTCCCAGTTGCACGAGGAGAACGTGGGACACTGCGCCCGCTCGCCCTCACCTCTGACCGTGCTTGAGCCTGGCTTGAGGTGACCAGGGCTTGTCAGGATTTGAACCCAGGGCCGGCCGGCTTCAAAGACCCTGCAAATGCCAGGCATGGTTTGCACACCTATAATCGCAGATCTTGGGAGGCTGAGGCTGGAGGATCACTGTGAGTTCAAGACCAGCCTGGGCTACATAGAAAGCCAGCCTACCACTGGCTGGAGAGCAGGCCGAGCAGGTCTCTGCCACCACAGGGGTGGGCACGACACCAGCCCAGCACCTGGAGCCCCCGCCCCCTCCTGGGGGTTTGCACAGGGGCTCCCAGGGCAGTAGGAGTGCGTGTGCAGACACAGGCTGAAACAATGCGGGAAAACCGAGCTCCACAGGAAACCGCGTTGGCCTGACTCATGCGGACCCCTCCTCGACACAGATGGGGAGCCGGCAGGCGGGAGACAGCAGGCGCCCCATCCCGGCCCAGAGGAAGTGGGGGCTGCAGAGGGGGGCAACTTCCCATGGCAGCCGGGTTGGGCTCTCTGTCCAAGAGCAAAGCAATTCCTTTTAAAGAAAGAAGAGCAAGGCCCGGAGCAGCACAGTCAGCCCTGTCTCAGGGGCTCTGTCCCGGGTTCTGCAAGTCCTCAGCTGGGCCACCCACAGCACACAGGGACCCAGTCCCAGGCTCCCGCAGATCTGGGGACCCGGGGCCAGGGCCAGGCATCAACTCCGATGCCTGTGCTTTCGACCCTCAGAGGGGCCACAGTTTCCCTGTCTCAGAGTAAGAGCTGCTCTAGGAAGCTCCTCCAGTGTCCCCAGGAAGTGCCACCAGCAGGCACCCATTCCCAGGTCACGGGGCTCCCACTGTGGCACCCATCCTGCCCCCATCCGTTCCCTGTCCATGGCTCAGCCCTTGGGGTTCTTTGGGCTCTGGCCTCTGCTGTGGCTACCTCCCAGCTTCCTCCCACTATTTCTATCAAACCCCATGTTTCCTGAAGCTATTATGGTGTCAGAGCTTGGTGCCGCTTGCTTGCTCTTCTGACTGGTAGGTCGTTTCTTCTGTAATTGTCTGATGAACTCCTATTCATCCCTCAATGCCCAACTCAAATGTCCCCTTTTCCATCCTCCAAAGAGTCTCTTCCTCCTCTATGCTTCCAGGTCCCCTGACAATCTTCTTGTCCTGACACCACCTTCCTCACATCTTTTTCCATCTGTCTCCTGCCCTGAACCAGGAATTTAATCTGTTAGGAATTGTGTCTGATTCATCACCAGGTCTCTAGTGCTGAGCCCAGGGCCCTGCCACTTACTGAGCTTGAGTTATTCCCTGGCGAGAGCGAGGGGAGGGTGAGTGTGGAGCCAGAGCTGACCTTCTGGCCTAGCTTACCTGCAGGCTGCAGCAATGACTGCCCAGTGTCCTTCAGAACCTTCTCTAGCACCAAACACTGCTCTGCGGCCAGGAGGTTCCGAACCCAGGCCAGGAGGTTCAGAACCCAGGCCGGGGCTGGAGGAGGCGCTCAGAGCTGAGGGGGATGCTCCGGGCTGGCTCTGTCCCAGCCATGGCCCTCTCTGGGCCTCTGTGCCTGCTGTGTGTGGCCCAGCCTCTGAAGACTGCGGTGTCCAAGGGTCAGGGACTTATGTGTGGAGTTTATCTTCAGTCATTTTCGGACCATTTTCTCCAAACTTCTTTTTCCTTTGTTGCTGGGGATGGAATCCCAGTCCTCACACATTCTAGGCAAGTGCTTTCCCATTTAAAATATCCTCAGCTGGGTGTGGTGGTGCTTGCCTGTAATGCCAGCACTCAGGAGGCTGAGGCAGGAGGACTGCTGCAAGATAGAGGCCAGCCTGGACTACAGAGCGAGACCCTGCCTCAAAAACAAACAAACAAAATAAAGTAAGATATCCTCACTGCCTTTAGGACATCGCCCTCCCCGAGCCGTGGCTGTGCTGTGTCCCTGTGTGAGGACTCTGACAGTGCCACATCCACAGCCCGGCGTCCTCTGGGGCCCCCACCTCGCCCTGAGACCTCAGTAACTTGTTTTTTCTGCCCAGAGCCTATGCATGCCTGCATCTTAGGCGGTTTTAATGTGTAACTGTTTAATCTCTTCCAGGAGCTGTTCTCCAGGACATGGAGATATTTTGTAAATGATCACCTACAGTATTTAGTGGGGTGGGAAGCGGGGAGGGAGCCGGCAGCAGAGCAGTCCTGCAGCCCAGTCAGGCAGGCAGGGGTGAGCCGGTCACAGAAGAGGTGTGCAGGCCTATGATCCCAGCACTCCGGAGGCTGAGGCAGGAGGATCGCTGTGAGGCCAGCCTGGGCTACACAGTGACTTCAAGCCCAGCATGGACTACACATCGAGACCCTGTCTCAAAACAAAACATAAAAAGGGGCCAAGGATGTAGCTCAGTGAAAAGGCCGGAGAGTCAGAGCCACTGGGCTCCTTAGCGTGGGGAGGGGCTTCCAGAGCGAGCCAGAAGCGCTGGTGGCCCTGGCGAGGCCGGCAGGAAGAGGGGTTCAGCCCAGGGAGTAGCGGGAGGCGACGGGCTGATTAATGTCCTAGTGGGGGCTTGGTTTGGGGGCAACCAACAATGCACAAAGGGGCGCTGGGGCATGGCCCTCGGGACTTGGACCTGTCCTCTGCTCCTGCTGCAGAGGGCGGAGCTGGGTCTTGGACCCTTTATCCGCTCAGAGGCGGCCTGTGCTCACCCGGGCTCTGCGATCTTGTGCAATCTCCCTGTTAGACTTCTCCTCATTGGTCCCCAAAAGAACTTCCTGTCACTGCCAAGGAGGGGTGGGGTCTCTGGCCTTAGGGCACACCCCCCAGCCAGGGCCCCGGAGCCCCATGGAGATGCGCAGCCCTGTGGCAGGAGGTGTCAGCCCCAGGGACCCGAAGTGCAGGCGTCAGGGCGCTAACCTTGGCCAGCTGTGCTTGTCATCACCTGTGGGAGTCACTTTCACCGAGGGTGGCAGCGGCAGCAGGACAGACGGACGGCGCCCACTCTGCCACCCTGCTCCTCGCACACGTCCCGGTGGCCCTGTCATTCTGGGGTCACAGGGAGTGGGGGTGGCATTCATTTCATCCCTATCACAGCCCGAAAACAAAGCAAACGGGAACGTGTGTTCATAAAGCAATGGGAATTACAAGGGCCTGCTGGGAATTGGTAAAAGCCATCCACAGGTCCCTTTCTGCTCTGAGCTGCACTGGGCTGAGGTCAGATTCCCCTCCGGCAGCAAGGAGAGTCCTCACCCAGCCCCGAGTGGTCCGGGATGACGGATGGGAGCCAGCCCCGTCTACACAGAGGGCGGAGAAGGAGAGGCCTCTCCTCCATCCAGGCCCCGAGGTGCACAGCCTGGGCCATCGTCCCCGCCCTGTGGCCCTGCCTGGGAAGGGCAGGGGTCAGCTCAGCACTGCCAGTGTTCCCCACACAGCGGCTGAATGTGACGCTGACCAAGTCCTTGAAGAAGCCGGCCATCCACTCACACCCAGTGAGCAACTGCAGCCCCAGCCTTCGGGGAGGAGGCACAGGGCCTGGGATTGGGACCAGAAGGGCAGGGCCGTTCCTGACCTGCTGGGGCCTGTGAGTGACCATTCCCTACACCAGACCCTGTGCCACAGCAATGCCAGCGTTATCCCACTGATCCACCCTGCCCATTGCGTCAGGAGCCACATGAGAGGCAAGGAGACCGAGGATACTCAGAGTCAAAGCCACTGGCCAGAGGTCACACAGGGAAGTGGCAGACTCCGGTAGAGTCAGGTCTGAGATCTCCTGAGGGCCCGCTCCTAAATGCACAAGGAGCTAGTAAATCCTCGGGCTGAGGAGTCCCAAGCATCAACAAATGGGATCCTATCAAATTAAAAAGCTTCTGACCACAAAGTGAACCACAACAGAGTAAAGAGACAGCCCACAGAAACAGAAAAGATTTTGTCAGCCACTCCTCAGGCAGAGGACTAGTATCTAGAATAAATAAAGAACTCAGAAAATAGATTCCCCCCAAATAAAAGACCCAATCAAAAATGGGCAAATGAAATGAACAGACACTTCCCAGAAGAAGAAATACAGATGGCCAATTAATACATGAGAAATGTCCAGCATCTCTCACCACTAGAGACATGCAAACTAAAATAACCCTGAGATTCCATCTCACTCCAGAAAGAGTGGCTGTCATCCAGAAATCCAATAACAAATGCTAGAGGCTGTAGGGAAAAGGAATCTTGTACACTGATGGTGGGAGTATAAACTAGGACAATCACTATGGAGATCAGTATGGAGATTCCTCAAAAACTAAAACTAGAAATTCCATTTGACCCAGCGATTCCCCTCCTAGGTATCTTCCTGAAAGAGTTAAAGTCATCATAGTATAGTAATCAGTGCACACCCATGTTTATAGCAGTACAATTCACAATAGCTAAATCTTGGAAGTGCCTAGATACATGTCCATCAACAGATGAGTGGATAAAGAAAATGTGGTATTTACACACCATGGAGCACAACTCAGCCATAAAGAAAGATAAACTTGAATCATCTGTAGGAAAATGGACGCACTTTGAGACTGTAATGTTAAATGAAATAAATCAGACACACATGCTTCAATATCATATAGTTCCTCCTAAACAAGAAACCCAAAGTATAAATAAAAAGCAAAATAAAGACTGTAGGAAGTAGGGAGAGAGATCTTTCTCAAATGGGAAAGGGATCAAGAGAGGAAGAGGAAGGGAGGGGAGGGAGAGGGGATGAGAAAGGAATCGAGATGTGTGATGTCCCCACGAGGAATGTGATCATTATGCACTGCAAATGTGTATTAATAATAAATAAAACTTGAACAAAAAAGAAAAAGGAGGGGATCAGGTGATCTGTTTGCTGCTGCAGGGCTGTGGCTCTGGTCTGTGATTCTGGGCCAGGGCCGCTCATGGTGCCCACAGCTTCGGCTTAGCTGGACAAGGCTCCTTGAGGGCACACCCATCTCTGCCAGGGGGTCAGGGCCTTGGGACCTGGGGCTGCCAGACTGAGCCTGGCAGTAGTGGGAACTGTCACCCAGCTCTCAGAGCCCTTTCACGCCAGGATGGGGGACATTTTTGGGTTTTGGCAAGAGGGACTGAACCCAGGGCCTTCCCATTCAGCTACATCCCTGGCCCTTTTTAACTTTTTAAATAATGTTGAGACAGGTTCTCGCTAAGTTCTCCAGGCTGGCCTTGCATTGGGATCCTCCTGCCTCAGCCTCCTAGAATGCTGGAATCACAGATGTGTGACACCACGCCCAGCTACAATCTTTGTTTTACAGAGAAAAGAACAAAAGGGCAATCGTGTTAGCCATAAAATAGCTAGAAGAGGGGCTGGGGGGTGTGGCTCAGTGGTAGAACACGTGCCTAGCATGTGAGAGGCCTGGGTTTGATACCTGGCACCGGATAAATACATAAGAGTGAAAGACAGGCTCCGGGATGTCCCCCCACAAAGGGTGACAGAAGTTTGAGGTAACAGTGGCCTCGCTGACCTGAGTTGACTGTTGCACAGTGCATACTCGTACAGAGAGTTCACACTGAATCCCGTAAGTGTGCACAAGTCTCCTGTGTCTATTTAAAACTTAATTAATTTAAACAATTTCTTTTAAAAAAAAGAATCAGGGAAAGGGAGAGATAAATGACCACTCTTGCCCTGGAACCTGCTGTTTATGACCCTCATGTGGCGCTCTTAATGCACCGTGACATACGTTTCTTCTTTTCCACTTTCCTAATGGTTCTCTGGTTCTCAATCCAGGCGGCACTGTTGAAATAAATACTTGTAAATACTTGGGATGCATGTTTGGGGGTGGTTTTTTGGTTTGTTTTTGGCAGTACTCAGAATTGACCTTCACACTGAGCTATATCCCCAGCCCTTTTTTATTTTTTGAGAAAGAGTCTTGCTGAGTCCTTAAGTTGCAGGCTGGGCTCACACTTGGAATCCTCCTGCTTCAGCCTCCCAAACTGCTGGGATTACCCGTGTGCACTACTGCCCCTCTGTGCCCCCCATGTGCTTTTTAAAAATATTGTGTGGAGGCCCCTCCCCGATCAGTCAGACCAGGCGGGGGGCTCCCCATGTGATGGTGATCTCTACAAGCCCAACAAGTGGGCAGCTGGCCCTCCTCCCCTGCCTTCCCACCCTTCTGTCTGTATCCAGCTCACCCAAAAGTGGTCTTCACCTGCCTCGAGGTCTGAACCACTGGACCCTCTGGAGGGGGGCATCTCCGCGGCCCCACCTTAGGGCGGCCCACCCGGAGAGCCCCCTGCAGCCGGCCTCCGAGGGTGGGGAAACTTGAAGGCTGGGGTGCAGCTCAGAGTGGGGTGGTCGCCTGGCACACGAAGGCCCGGGTCCCGTCTCAGCACCGTACACGGCCAGTGAAGACTGACAAGGCCCTGTGGGTGACACCCAACGTGGCCACCCGGCCGCCCCCCACCCCAGTCCGGGAGCCCCACCCCGCTCCGACGTCTCCTAGCAACGCGCGTCACCTGGAAAAGAGAAATCCTTTCTCCGTCGCTGCTGGCTGCAATCAGCCTGGGTTTGGTTTAAATTTACGTTTCTTTGAATACTGAGGATGAGCTGCCTTACTTTCGCGTGTGCTTCTTAGTCACTCGTACTGCTTCTCCGCGAAGTGTCTGCTTCCAATTTACTGATTCACCACGAGAAGTGTGGCTGCCAAGGGGACCGGATGCACGTGTCCCCCGCAAGCACACGGCTCCCTTGGGCCCAGCTGCCACCCACCGCCAGAGGCGAGTCAGGGAGAGGTCCCGCTCTGCTTTCTCCTGCCTGGGCGCCCGCCCCTGCGCCTGTGTATCCCTTCTCGGCCGGCCGCTGGCTGCTCGGATGGGAACCACCGCCCCCCCCCCCGCCCCGCCTCCGAGGCGAAGGCGACTGGGTCTGCGACACCGGCAGTCCCTTTCCTTCCCCTCCTCCCTGTCGGGTGTCGCCCGGCGTGGGACAGGGTCCCCTCCTTGGCTCTTGGCGCCTCGGCCTGCTTGAGGCCAGGAGCCCTGGGGCCGAGCCTGTGAAGACGGGGATCCGAACCCGCTCTCCGAGCAGGCAGTGGGGGCGGCAGCCCGGGGAGGGGATAGGACCTGATTCCCAAAGACAGGGGACAAGGCCCGCGTGTCCCCACTTGGCCCCGTTCTGGCCCGGCTTTGTTCTCTCCACACCCCGATCTCCATCTCCATGTCTTTCTCCCTGTATTGCCCAGGCTGGCCTTGAACTCCTGGGCTCAAGTGATCCTCCCGCCTCAGCCTCCCGAGTGCTGGTGCAGACCACCAGCCCCGGCTCCTGCCCGGCGGTCCTGAACTCACCGTGTGTCCCCAGCTCCCTGGGCCTGGAAGGCCCCTGAAGGCCGGTCCCTTTGCACCCAGCGTGACATCTGCTCCTGAGTCGCTCCCCGAGCCCCGCTCAGGGCTCTGAGCGTGCGTGCGTGTCCCGCCCGCGCCTCCCCTCTCGCTGGGCCAGCAGAGCCTTCGTGCCCTGACCCGGCTGCCAGCCCCGGCCCACGCGGGCGTAGGAGCCGAGCCGCAGGGCTCCTGGCGTCGAGGAAGGGCGGCCATGGGCACCCCGGCGGATGGAGACAGCAGTGTGCGGGCCAGGAGAGCAACGCACCGCCCCTCCCCTCCCCGTCAGTGACCCTGTTAGGAGGAAAGATAGACAGACGCAGGGTCCTCAGTCAGCATGGAGCCGGCAAGGGCCGGACCACGCCGCTCAGGGTCCGTCAGGGGCAGCCGTGTCCACGCCAGCTGTCGTCCTGCTGCGTGGCCCGGGACGCCGCCTCCGCTCTTGTCCAGCTGTGTGACCTTGAGCGAGTCACTTTACCTCGCTGGGCCTCGCCAGCGGGAGGTCATCTGCCTAGCTCAGTGAGCTGCTGTGAGGACGCACGGGCCTTTTCCTTCCAGTACGAAGTACGGAAAGGGACTCTGGACTCAGGAGCAGGGGACAGAGCCTCCGCCCACCAGACAACAGACAACGCTCTTAGACAAACAGCCGTTTCCTCCGTTAATAAGTCTTGTGGAACGCAGATGAGAGATTTTCCCTCCTCCTTTTTGCTGATTAAGTTCCCCCAAAACCCCCTTAAGAATTTCAATAAGAAATGCAAAAATCAACAAAAGTCCAGCAAACCCTTTCCTGTTATTAAATAAAAGGAAAGTAAATATTGCAAATTAGACATATTTCATAAGAGGATGTTTTGTTTGGGCTAAAAAAAAATGAGAAAGAAAAGAAAATGCTATTTGCTTTCTGGCAACAAATGCATGTCTTTGCTGAAGATAGGTTTCGAATTTGATGACTGGCACCTTATTGCCGGTCTGCCTGGAATTCAGGCCTTCTGACATCGGAGGCCGAGGAGCTGGGGACTGTCTGTCCTGTGAGCGGATTGGGGTTCTTCAGCCCTGAGGTGGGGATCCAGGGTCACACACCGAAGAGCAACCTGGAACCGGGGAGACTTCATGTGGTTCTGGGACAGAGTCACAGAGAGTGGACTAAAACACGGGCTTGTTTTAGTCCACTGTCTCCTTCTCAGGATAAGAGATGAGACCTTAAAGCAGCTCCGAAACGTAGCATCAGCCCAACAGAGAGCCTGGCGGCTGCATCTACCCCTGCCATTTCCGGGCTGGGTTACCTGGGGCAAACTATTTAACTTCTCTCACTGTCCTTGTCTTTAAAATGGGGAGAATAGAAGTATTTACAAAAAGAGGTGTAGTAAGGGATAAAAGAGCAGGAAAATTGGTCCATAAAAGTAAGGTGCTCTGCCAGGTGTGGTGGCGCATGCCTGTCATCCCAGCACTTGGGAGGCTGAGGCAGGAGAATCCCTGTGAGTTCGAAGTCAGCCTGGGCTACATAGTGAGTTCAAGACCAGGCTGAACTACAAAGCAAGACCCTGTCTCAAAAAAAAAAAAAAAAAAAA
>NW_004624956.1:6825-50578 GCF_000247695.1 Heterocephalus glaber | reverse complement strand
CTCTCTCTCTCTCTCTCTCTCTCTCTCTCTCTCTCTCTCTCTCTCTCGTAGCCCCAGCTAGCTGGCCATGAACTCGAAGCAATCCTCCTGCCTCAGCCTCCTGAGTGATGGGATTACAGGCGTGCTCACCATGCTAGGCTCAGCATCAAAGAATTCTTCCACGAAGCTTTCCGTGTTGAGATTTTTCCCTCCTGGAAAGGGAATTCTGCCTTGTGAGACAGTTCTTTCCGATCTTCTCCAGAAGGCTGATGTTGGTATTCATACCAAATTTATTTATGTGTGTATTTACAGTACTGGGGATTGAACCCAAGACCATCACATTGAGACAGTATGAAACTTTTTTTTTTGAGACAGTATGAAACCATTCTTGCAGTTCATAGCCTGGAAGGTGCTTTTCCTCTTACCAGATTGTTTAAAATAATAGCTTTATATTCTCTCAAGATATATATATATATTTCCGTAAAATTTATGATTTTTAAAATGTGCAATTCAGTAGTCTTAGGATTCAGAGAATTGTACAGCTGTCACCTTCACTGCAATCTAATTTTAGAATATTCAGCCCCCAAATAAACAATCTATTACCAGTCACTCCCCATGTTCCCCTTCCCACAGCCCCCAGCTCTGCAAATTTGCCTGTTCTAGATGTTTCATGCTAGCAATCTCACCGGTGGTCTTTTTTGTACCTGGAATCTTCACTCAGCATACTACTTGGGAGGCTCCTTCACTGGAGAATGTATCAGCACTTACACCTTTTTCATGGCCAAGTAATGTTCTATGGTGTGGGTAGACCAGGTTCTGTTGATCAGCCGCCTGTGGGTGGACATTTGGGTGGAGTCCACTTCTTGGCAGTTACATGGCTGAATAACACCAAGTGTAAGCATTCGTGCACAAACTTTTCCATGAACTATGCTAAGGAGTGGAAGTGCAGGGTCCTATGGTAGTTCAGTGTATTGCATTTTGAGCACTTGCCTGACTGCTCTCCACTGCTGTCTGATTCAAGGGTGAAAGAACTGGGCTCAGCTCACAGTGTGCAAAGTTGCAGAGTGAAAGGACGCTCCTCTCACATGCACTTGGGTTGGAGCACCATTATCCCTCGGTATCCTCGGGGGACTTGGTTCCAGGACCCACCCCTGGTCCCCAGGTGTGAGGGTGTTCTCGTCCCTGTGTAAAAGGCACAGCATTTGCACACAACCTCGTCTTCCTGCATGCTTGACATCATCTCAGATCCCTTCTACCTATGATGTGAGCACTCTTCAAATGTGTTCCACATTCCTAAAGTTTAGGGAATAAGGAAAAGGGGGAAATGTACCTATTTCACATATAAGTGATTTTCCCCCGTGTTGTCTACCCGCTGTTGGTTGGATCCATGGATACAGAGCCTGCATATATAAGGGGCCAACTGTATATATTTTGTTGGTTCTCTTTTCTGAAGAGAAGAACCCTGACAGATGAACGAAATGGGTAGTATTTACCAAGAAAGGGTTTGAGTATAGAAATGGAGAATATTTAAGATACCCTAGAGAGTGCCAGTACACAGTTCAGCGACATCCAGTTATGAATACAGTAGCACCTCAGTTCTCGAATTTAATTCTCTCTGCAGTTCTGGTTGCAGACTAAATTGGGTGAAAACCAAATTTCCCCATAAGGTCAACGTTGAACCTAACCATTGAATTTGATTCAGTTCTTGTCCAATTCAGTTCGCGACCAGAATCGTGGAGAGAATTAAGTTCATGAACCAAAGTACTACTGTAATTGACATCGCTAACTTCCAGTCGGTGATGGTGGGACCCAGCTGATTGGTAGATGTGGAGGTGTTGTCATGGCAGCCATCCCCAAACCTGGCTGCCTGTTAGAATCATCTGGGTCCCTTGGCCTCACCTTTAGGATTTTAGATTTAGGAAGTTGGTGTCATAGCTTGGGTCTTGTCTTTCGCATAGTCTGACAGCAGTCGGAAAGGGGGAGCCCTAAACAAAGCCAGGCAAATTAAAATTCAACTTTGTGTTTTCATCTGTTGAGAAAATGTAATTGGAGCTAAAGTTGGCCGTCAAACTTTTTTTCCTTTTTAAAAAATTCCAAATGCAATATGTGCCAGTTAGTATTAAGTGGAAGTGAAGGTGGCGCCACCTTGAGGACCTTAGGTAGAAACTCAACTGTCCTCCATGTTGCTGCCCAAACACAGTTCGGTGGCTCTGTCCCTGCCCAGCAGCTCTGTGTTGGTTTTTGAGGGTGATTTTGCCATCGGTTCATCAGTTTCTTGGTCTGTGTCCTCATTTAGTTCCTCAGCAGTTTCTTGGAGTTATATAAGGGTATCATCACACACTAAGGGCTTTAATTTTTTTTTTTTTTTTTTTTTGGAGGCACGGTCTCACAATGTAGCCCAGGCTGGCCTTGAACTTGCAGTGATCCTCCTGCCTCGGCCTCCTGAGTTCTGGGATAACAGGAGGGTGTCACCACACCCGGCATCATTTTTTTTTCTTTTGTCTTTTTTGGTACTGGGGGTCAAACTCGGGACGTTGCACTTGCTAGGCAAGTGGCGGAACCACTGAGCTAAGTCCCCGGCTTCATTTCTTTTTAATGGTCATGAAACCTTTAAAGCTGTTCACCTCCTGCCTCGGCTTGGTTGAGTTCTGACAGTTTCCGGCCGGTGTGGAGAGCTGAGGGCACCCAGGTGATGAGTCCTGTCCATCCCTCAGCATCCCTGGAGCTGCAGTCCTCAAGTCCCACCCGAGCGCCCCATTTATATCAGGCCCACTCCTGGGCCGAGGGAGCAGCCCATCCTGGCTCCCAGCTCCCGCCAGCACATCTGGTGCAGTGGCAGCTGAATCCCTCACACCAAAGACTCTCTTCTTACCCTCACCTGCTGTGGCGTCTTCCCAAGCTCTGGGTCTCTGTTGTGTCCAGGCCACTGGGTTTAACTCCCTTTTTGCTGTCAGGGAGTATGAGATAGAGTCCATTTTGATTCTTATTTTGCTGCTGAGGAAACTGAAGCACAGAGAGATTCTATAACATTTGCCCAGAATTACCCAGGAAGTGGTTGAGGCATTCTAGTGTTGGTTTGCATGCTGCCAAAGCCAGCTGCTCACAGCAGCGAGTGTGGGTGATACGCATGGGGTCCTTAAATGATGACAGCCCCATCAGTTATTCCTTATCGATGACTTTAAAAGGCTGGAGCAGAGGCTGGAGGCAGCTCAGTAATACAGCACCTGCCTCACATGTGCAAGGCCCTGGGTTTGATCCTGGCAGCTGATGAACCCAGTATTTCTGATGTATTTGAGGCCTTTCTGGAACACAGTGTGCTCATTAGATTTAACCTGTTAACTTGGCTTCATCTTATGTCCTGTGAATACCAGGAGCCCTGAAAGTCCTCAGGAAACATGGCTGGCTGAGGGAAGCCAGGAACAAAGTCCCGGCAGGCAGGGATCCAGCAGTGCTTGCTCCCAGGAGACGTCACGCTGCGGTCACTTGGCCTTACTGTCCCCTTTCGGTGGAAATACCAAGACTGCCTCCCTGGGGCCTCAGGGCCGAGACGTTCTTGGTGACTGTGGCTGGCACTGCTGGAACAGCGTGTTCTTGTGACTCCCTATCTTCTGGGTAACTGCTGTAAAGATCCTGTTTTCCCCATAGACCACAGCACTTCCCAAGACTGGATATAAATGATCAGAGTATTATTAGCTGTTTCTTTAAAGAGCTCTTGCCCTTGAGGGATGGCGGAGGCTGTGTTCCATGCCCCAAAGAGGAAAAGAAGAGTGTATGAGAGCTATGAGTCTCCTCTGCCAATCCCACTTGGTCAGGACCCAGGTCCTCAGAAGGAATTCAGAGTATTCCGTGCCGAGATGATCGACAACCACGTGCTCGTGCGGAGCCCTGCAGACATGGAGCAGCTGTATGGGAAAGTGAGTGCCTTCATTCCTCCCTGTACCCCCAGCCCTGCCACCTTGGTCTGGTGCAGTTGGCATCAGGTGCCCAAGGCCTCGAGTTGGTTGGGGTAGTGAGCTGACCCAGGAGCCCCTGTACTCTGGCCTGCGTTGCAGCAATTAGAAAAGCAGCGCGTGATAATTGTGAAGTGAGGGACCTGCTTACAGAAATGTGGTGTGTGCCCAGCGAGTGCCCCCTGTCCCCCACCACATTCCTGCAGCTTCCTCCAGCTCCTGGACTGGTCCGCGAGGTCTATGAACGCTCACCTGGCTGGGTGTCTTAGATGGGGTCAAGGTCTGGTTTGTACTGTTTTCCAGCAGCCATGGATTGGGCCGAGATTGGTAGTTTGCTTGCTCTTTCCCCCCCTGTAGCTCGTTCATGACTTGGAGCATTTAAACATTGGCTTGACTGAGGTATGATTTACAGCCCTAAAGCTCTCCCTCCGTCCATGCGCAGTTCAGTGATTGTCTGACATTTAGAGAGGGTTGCAGCTACCACGACAATCCAGTTTCGATATTTGGCATTGTTTTGGTTTCTGAGGAGTAAGCTATGGGCCTGCCACTGCAACACCGAGCTACACCCCAGGCCCACGATCCAGTTTAGGGTGGTCCTGTCGCCACAGAGGGTTCCTGCGCCCGTCACACAGCCTGAGACAAGCAGTGAGTGGCCTCCTGTCACCTTCCCCCCGCCCTCTCAGGCTGTAGGGGAGTGGGTGGCCCTACCTCTGGTTCAGGGAGCACAGGCCCCCATCTCTCCGCAGCTCAACAGTGAGGCCTTCATTCGAAACCCCTGATATTAAGCAAAAGTCTTTATAAGTGCCATGCACTTTGTGTATTCTGGTTGTTAAATTTACATGGAGGGTGAAGGGTTATTTATTTATTTTTGTGGTTGTTTTGAGACAGGGTCTCATTGTGTAGTTCAGGCTGGCCCTTGAACTCAGCATGTCGTCTAGGCAGACCTCAAACTCATGGCAGTCCTCCTGCCTCAGCCTCCCAAGTGCTAGGATTACAGGTGTGAGCCACCATGCCTGGTTGAAGGGTTTTTATTTTATTGTTATTTCAGTTTTCTGAGGAGGATTACAAAATTGAGCCAACCCTGAGAGACTTAGTAAGACCCTGTCTCAAAATAAAAAACTAAAAAGGGGCTGGGGACGGAGCTTAGTCGCCAGTACCCCAAAAGAGAAAGTGTGGCGGACCCTGTGTTGCTTTTGGAATCAGCCCCAAGGGAGGAACACTTCAATTTTGGGGTGCAGAGGGGCTGGGCGGCATTGTCCTTGGGGTACATAGTGTTCCCGAGCCTCTGTCCCTGCCGCCTGTGGCCTCTGTGTGTCAGGCTAGACTGGAGTCAGTCAACAAGGTGCACTGCAGACTTCCTGCGCTCCCCAGAGAGGTACCAAATGGCTGTGAATAACCATGGACAGCTGTGCAAAGTGGGGTGAGCCACTCGGGACCCCAACAGTTGCATCCTGCTGCAGCTGGGACATGGCGTCTGACCACCACTGACTGCTCTCTCTCCCCGGAAGGGCTATTTTGGAAAAGGCACCCTCTCAAGAAGCCGGCCCAGCTTCTCAGTGTCGGACCCCAAGCTGGCTGCTGAATGGAAAGGTAAATCAGCGCATCCCTCACTGCTTTCTGGTGCGTCATCACTTCCTTTCCTTGGTGACCTTACTGCTCAGGTAGACAGTAAAGTTTCAGAGGAGTGACAGGCACATTGACAGTTTCCATGAAAAATAGGGAAAAGGGGAAGAAAAACTGAAGAACCAGCTCCACCTGGTTATGACATAATTTAAAAAGATTTTTAAAACATTTTATTACAAGAAAATATTCATGGTTGAAATGAGATCCCAGTTCAGCAGGAAAAGTGTGGACACCTAACAGGGTGGGGTGGTAGGGCCCTGGGAAACACACTTCCACGAGTGGCTGGTGGGAGTCAGTGGTGCAGCCCCTCCATCCGGGAATCTGGCAATGTTCACAAAACTGTGTATCCTTTTTCTGCTTCCTTCACTCTTCCTCTCCCCTTGGTCTCTGGTAACCTTTGTGAATTTCCCTCTTCTCTGTATTTTGTATATAAGAGGACTCATAACAATATCCTTTTATGTCTGGCTTCTTATGCTTAGCACAATGTTTTGTTTTGTTTTGTTTTGTTTTGATACCGGGGATCCAACTTGGGTCCTTGCACTTGGGAGGCAGGCGGCGGAACCACTGAGCTAAATCCCTGGCCCCAGCACAATGTTTTTAAGGTTTGTCCCTGCCATAGTGCATTTCAGAACTTCATTCCTTTTCGTGAGTGAATATTCCACTGTGTGGTCAGACTATCTTTTGTTTATCTGTGCACCTGCTAATGGACACTTAGGTTGTTTGTACATCTTGGCTATTGTGGATAATGTAGTGGCCATCAGCCTACAGATGTCTGTTGGAGTCTCTTTTTAGTTCTTTTACATGTATACCCAGAAGTAGAATCACTAAGTCATATGGTGGTTCTGCTTTTAACATTTTTGGGGGTGGTACTAAGGACTGAACCCAGGAACTCCTGAATGCTAGGCAAGCACTCTACCACTGAGCTGCGTCCTTGGCCCCTGCATTTAACTTTTAACCTCCTTTTTGTTTTGCTCTGTTTCTGAGACAGGCAGCCCTCAGAACTCATGGTCTTCTTTTTTCAGCCTCTGAAGTGCTGGGATCACAGCTGTGCACTGTCATACCTGTGTGCTGTGTGTAACTTCTTAAGGGACGGTTTGTTTACCACAGTGTCTGTACCGTCTGCCTTCCCATCAGCATGTGCAGGGGTCCAGCATCTCTACATCCCTGGCAACCTTTGCCTGCCTGCCTTCCTTCCTCCCTTCTCTCTCTCTCTCTCTCTCTCTCTCTCTCTCTCTCTCTCTCTCTAAATACTAGTCATCCTGGGCTGGGATGTAGCTCAGTGTAGAGCATTTGCCTAGCAAGTGTGAGGCCCTAGATTTGATTCTCTGTATTGCCACCACCCCCCCCCCCCCCGCCCAACGTCTTCCTAGTGGGTCTTAAGTGGTAAGGTTTTTTTTTTTCCATTCTTGTTTCTGCTTTTATTGAGATGAGGTCTTGCTTAAGTTGTCCGGCCGGGTTGGCCTCAAACATTTGATCCTGCTGCTTCAGCCTCAGTGTTCTGAGTAGCTGGTATTACAGGTGTGCACTACCACACCCAGTGAAGATTTTTAATTTTAACTTAGTCCAGTTTATCTATTTTGCCTTTTGTTGCTTGTGCTTTTGGTACCATTTTTAAGAAACTATTGCCAAACCCAGCCTGTACAGCCTCTGCCCTGTTTCTCTGAGAGTTACAAGCTCAGTTCCGTGTGTTTGGTCTTTGTCCCATTCTGAGTGGTTTCTGCAGTGGTGAAGGTCCAGCCTCATCGTGCCTGCGTGGATGCGGTTGCCCCATCGCATGCTTTGCTCCTAACCAGCACCCCAACTCCTGGGAATGTGTCTTAAAGATGCACCGGCAAAAGCACAACAGGGTGTGGTGGAAAGCTGCTGGCTGTAGCACTGCTGTAGCACTGTTTGTGGCATTCAGAGGCTGGGAGTGACCTGAGGCCCAGCAGAAGGGTGCTCACTGTGGGGCACAGGCAGGAAGGGAGTACAACTATGCACTAAATTCTGTTTTTAAAAATGAAAGAATTTGCTTCACAAAGTGGCCACACATCTATAATCCCAGCAACTCAGGAGGGCGAGGCAGGAGAATTACAAGTTCAAGGCTAGCCTAGGCAACTTAGGACCAAGTCAATGCCCAATACCACCACCAAAGAAAGGTTTAAGGAGATCAGTGTGTATGACTTGATTTAAACATTACACAGTGTATTCATGTAAGGGAACATCACAATATTCCTTTACTAAGTACTTTATGTATTGCATTAAAAATAAATTTAATTAAAAATGGAAGAAGAAACCATAATTTTTTTTAGTACTTGGGATTAAACCTAGGGCCTTTGCACTGAGCTCCATCCCCTCCCCGCTTTTTAACATTTTTTGAGGCAGGGTCTCCCTAAGTTGCCCAGGTTGGGCTTGAACTTTCCATCCTCCTCCCTCAGCCTCCAAGGGTGCTGGGATTGCAGGTGTGCACCACTGTGCCCAGCTAAACCATCATCTAAAAATGTCTTAGGGAGGAAGGAAATAGGACAGGAAGAGGTGAGAGCATACAGACTTGACACTGGAACTTTGTAAATGTACAAAATAGTAATTACAAAATAAAGTTAAATTTTAAAAAGTAGCTGTTTTTTAATAAAAATGAAACACCCAAACAAGTACGTCAGGGTGGGCTGCCTAATCTCACAGGGAGAAACTATTTTTGAGTAACTAAAACAGATATTATTTCTTTAATCCTAGTGGGATAGACCTTTTGTCCATTTTCTCTGACAGAAAAATGCTGCTTAATAAACCATCCCAGAGGGCCGGGGATTTAGCTCAGTGGTTCCGTCGCCTGCCTCGCAAGCGCAAGGACCTGAGTTCGATCCCCGGTACCAAAAAAATAAATAAATAAATAAACCATCCCAGAATCCATCAGCTTTGAACAGTAACCTGAGCCAGGTGTGGTGGTACATACCTGTAATCCCAGCATGTGGGAGCCTGAGGCAGAAGGATCTCCATGAGTTCAAGGCCAGCCTGAACTACATAGCAAGATCCTGTTTTAAAACAACCTCGAATTGGCAAGCACGGGCTCCCTTGCCCACAGGTGTGCCCATGGTCCACTGACCTTTGTGGCTCTGCCCTCTCCTAGGCTTTGAACACTGAGCAGCATGTGTGCCTTTGACGGAGGCTCGAGGGCAGGGTAACAGGACTAAGACTTGACCTTCTGGTGACCTGGGAAGCACTTCAGGGGAAGAGATGGAGCCCACCCTATGCCTGGAGCTGGAGCCAGAGCCCAGAAGCCCAGATCCACACCCCAGACTCACAGTGCCCCGGCACACTTCCCAGCCCCTCTGGGCACACGGGGAGTGGGGGGCTTGTGGGGTCTCAGGGCCCTGTGCTGGTGTCACCTGCTGTCCCTACTGAGCTGGAGCGAAGGATGGTCCTGAGGTCGCATGGAGCCGTCGCTGACTGGTCAGCACTCACCTTCCAGGCTGTGACCTTGCGACCTGAGCTCTGTTCCTGTCCTCAATTTTCAGTGTGTGCTTTCCCCTCTTAAGGGAAACATGTCTGGAACTAACAGAGCTCCTTTGCCATTACAGATGTGAAGACAAACATGCCCATCATCCCTTCAGAGAAGTAAGTCACTCAAACAGGTTGCAGCAGGGCAAGTCTTTCCTGTTGGCAGCCCACCTTCTCTTTCTTTCTGGTGTTAGATGAGTCATTGAAAATGCTGTCCGAGTTGAATGTGGATCAAATTCTATTTGACTGCATTGAGGTTTTGTTTAAGTCGCCCTAAGCTGAGCGCTTTGCTGGCCGAACACCAATAGGCATAAGCATGGGGTAACGGGCGTCGGGAGGCCTGTTACCTCTGGCCACAGGTAGCTGTCCTCCTTCTGAGCTCTGTGGGGCCAGAGAAGGGGTTTCCCAGACACTGTCCCAGAGGGCCCCACCTGCCTCCATCCCTTGCCGCTGCTCGCGCGCTTGCTGTAGGTGTCCATTCTGGAGGCACAGGGTCTGGGCCTCCCTCCTCTCTGCAGTCCCACACTGGTGGTCCCTACAGCTGTCTGCCCCAGCCTCAGTGTCCCTGCGTGTGCCTCCATTTGTGGTCCCTTGTTGTGTGTTCATCCTGCTTCCAGCATACAGGAAGCTGGGCAGCCCAGTGCCCATGGCCAGCGAGTGGCATAGGGAGATGGTGCCGGCTGCTGTGGCTGCAGCCCAGCCCGGGGACTGCCTGTGAGGGCCCCTTGTGTGAGCCCCTCGCCCCCTCCCCTTTCTGTTTCTCATTCTTTTGGGGGGGCAGGGTGGTGCTGGGGTCAGGACCAGGGTCTCCTAGTGCTACACAAGCACTCTGCCACTGAGCCATACCCAGCTCTGCTCTCAGGACAGTGGTTCTTTTAGGGTTTTTGAGCTAAGGCAATGGACGAGGGCTGGGGATGCAGCTTGGTGAGCACTGGCGGGGTACGCACAGGACCCTGGGTTCCATCCCAGGCATCCCCTCAAAGAAAGAGAAACAAAAAGGGGCTTGTTGAAAGTTATGGACCCGTTCCTACAAGAAAACAGGACAAAAACCTTGGGTTCATGTAACAGGTTTGTAGACTCAGGAAGCGTTCTCTCTGGGTCTTTGGATCTCCCCCAGGGAAGTTCCCATCCCTGTGGGTGAGTGACCAGGTGCAGCCAGGAGCCACTGCTGTTTGTGGGCAGCCCCACCTTCCCCGCTGACTGAGCACCCATGATGAGGTTCCTGTGGGTACAAGTAGGGTGAGGGACCCATTTCTTGGATGGGGCAACTGAAACACGGAGACGTGAAGTCATTTGCTTGTCACACAGTTGTAGGTGGCTGAGTTAGGGCTGGACGCAGAGCATGTGTGGTCCTGGAGTCACTGCAGCCTGGCTACTGGGGTAGCCTTGTTGGGGTTCAGCCTTCTGTGCATCGTGGAGGGGGTCCTGGGGACGAACCCAGGGTCTCACACAAGCTCAGCAGGTGCTCCACCACTGAGCTAGTTCCCACCCCTTTTTTATTTATCATTTTAGAGACAGTGTCTCACTAAGTTGCCCAGACTGGGCTGCAGCTTATGATCCTCCTGCCTCAGCATCCCAAGTAGCTGAGGTTGCAGGCACCACAGTTCCCATCCATGTTTCAGTCTTTAAGATTCAAGCCAGGCCTGGTGGAACCTGCTATAATCCTAGCACTCTGGGAGGCTGAGACAGCAGGGTCACAAGTTCATTCTCAGCCTGAGGAACTTTGTGAGAGTCTGTCTCAAAGAATTAAAAATTGTTAAAAATTCTGGAGTTGTTGCTCAGTGTGAAGGCCTTGGATTCCATACCTAGTACGGGGGCGGGGGAGAATAAGATCCAGTGCCCCGTATGTGTGGGCACACTCATCTCCATATGAGATAGATGGGCGTGGAGCGCTTGGGGATTCTGATGGATAGGGTGAAAAGCCTGCCAGTCTCTTTAGGTGCTGCAAAAGCCCATTTCCCCCATAGATTGTGTGCATCACAACAGGTATGGTGGGGGAGGAATCGAGTTGGGCACCTGCCGAGTGACCAAGTGATATCACAGGTGGCACAGGTACTTTGTGGTAGCCTCAGTCCAGAAACCAGCAGAGCCCTGTACGCCTGTCAGTCTTACGTTTATTGAAGATCACAGGACAACAGCACCAGGAGAAAACAGAGAGGCGAAGGGGAAAAGGGCCATTTTTTGTAACTTGGGAAGTGTTCAGGTGTTGCCTTCAGTTTGAAAAACTTCATGTGTTTTTTCTCATTAAAATATACTGTGAACATTATTCTGGGGAAAGGGGCCATTATCTCTTTCTGTACCTAGTGAAGAGGTTATTAGGTGCTGTGAAGAATATTTGTCAAAATTCTCATTTTGCTCTGCATTGCTAAATAGAGGGTCTTTATATTACGGCTTGAGTATCAGAAAACATTGTGATGTCCAAGGTTGAAAATAAAACAAAATGGATGCAGCTAAAAGATGGCTATTTTCTCTGTGTACTTACCTGCATCTTTTGGTTTTAAGTTATACAAATTTTGCCAGCATAGGAGGTGCATGCCTGTAATCCCAGCACTGTGGGAGGGTGAGGCAGGATTGCCGGTTCAAGCCCAGCTTGGGCAGTTTAGCAACTGAGCAAGGCCCAGTCTCAAAATAAAAAAGGGTCAGGGATAGAGTTCAGCGTGAAGGCCCTGGGTTTAATCCCCAGTACCAAAAAAAACTTCCCTGTAACCACCGTCCAGTGTGACTTGTAAGCGTTTTATCAGCCCCGGCCAGTCTCTTATTTGCTTTGCTGTCTTCAGTTCTGGCGGCTTACAGTGTTTCCGTCTGCAGGTACCAGCATCGTCTGTCGTGGGCCGCAGATCTCCTTCGCAGACAGGGCCAGGATGAAAACACCGTGTGCCGAGTCCTTGAGGAGTACACAAGGCCACTTGAGCATCTGGGTGGAGAGAGCAGTGCAGAGGGGCGACCTCAGGCTGGGCTCATGGCAGAGACAGGGGGACTTCTGGGGATAGATGGAGCCTCTGGAACCATGAAGGAGACAGGAAAGCCTGGCCTGGGCTCTGGACCTGGCCCACTGGCTGCAGCCAGCTTCGGGGAGTGCACAGGAGAGGACCCAGCACCTGCATCCCGGGTCTCCAGCTGTGTACTGGATGCGCTCAGCCCACAGTGTGGCCTTCTGCCTCTGGACAGCAGCCTCCATGCCAGAGAGAGGGAGCCTGGCCCCGAGTTTGTGCTGGTGGAGGAGGGAGCGAGCGGCGGGAGCGAGAGGGAAGACACCCAGGCAGTGGAGGAGGTGAAGAGCATAAAGGTCTGTCCCCTCATCACTGCTGAGATTTTCGTGGCTTTAGTGCCCATAGCCCAAAAGTGCCATCTGTCCTGAGTGCTTTAAGAAAGACTACACTCGTGTCACCCTTATCACAGTATATTGTTGTTGTTCTGCTTTATTACTATTAGTTATTGTTAACCTCTTATTGAGCCTAATTTGTAAGTTAGACCTGAAGTGTGATTGACAAACAGGGAGTGTTTACATTTTTAAAAAATTTTATTACAGTAAAAGACACATCACCACTAATCCCCCTCCAAACATTGCTTTGAACACACTGATCCCGTCATTCTTGTCACTTTCTGAAGCAGTTCTGGAAGTCCTCTTTCATGAGTGTCTTTAGTTGTGCTGTTGTGGCTATCTCAATGTCCTGAAACAATTCAAAGCATTTACCGTTCATGATCATTTTGGCTTTGGGGGAGAGCCAGAAGTCCACAGTGCCAGATCTGGTGAATAAGGTGGATGAGGACCCCAAAATGTTTCTGTGAGCCTGCCTTTCCATTGGATGGCCCTCAGCAGTAGCATCCATCATATTTTCATAGGCACGAAAGAGGACTCCCAGAGCTGCTGCAGAGTGGCAAGAACAGCGGGAAAAGTGTGCTCAAAGCAATGGAGAGTGTTTTGAGTGGAATGGCAGTGAGTCTTTGATTGTGATAAATTGTTAAAATATACACATTCACTAAGTGTTTTGATCACACCTCGTGTATCATAGGGAAAGCACAGTGTATAGTGTTCAGTGTACCCTGTGTCCCCAGAGACAAGGTGCTACTCTGAATCCCTGCCTGCAGAGCCCTCTATTCTTGGCCTTTCGGTGGTGGTAGGGAATCCTGGGGCCCTTTACACGGCTGGACCCATGAGACTCACAGGAACAGGCGGGCTGGAGGGCTACCTCAGGGGCATCCTTTCCACTACAGCTGGGGTAGGGGTGGGAGGATTGTGGTAACATTGACTTCTCAAGCTCATAAGCTAAAGCAAGACCAATAATTGAAGAATGATCATGGTCATTACACATGGCCTTGAACATAGAGCAAGAAAGAATGACACTTATGAAGTCTTGTTAAGAGCAGGCACGTGCAGACACAACTGCAAGAAAAATGCACGGGGAAAAAGGAAATAAACTGTTAATAGTGGGGGGAAATTGAAACTTCTTTTCCCGCATAAGTTATAAAAAAATCAGTTTTTTGAAGTAATCACCCAATAGCAAGTGAACCTTGGGCGCTTATAAGAAAGTGGTTTTGGGTTTTTGTTTGTTTGGGTTTTTTGCAGGGTGGAGGTTGTTTGTTTTTGAGACAGGGCCTCACTTTGTAGTCCAGGCTGGCCTTTGATCCTCCTACCTCAGCCTCCCAAGTGCTAGGATTGCAGGCATGTAACACCATGCCTGGCAAGAAAGTGTTCATTTTTAGATGCAGTCTCTTCCATGTGGCTTGTAGTGCATCTGTGTATTCTATTGTGTTGATTTTATTTCTCTCTCTTCAGTTGGTGCAAAGGAAGAGATTAATATGCAGAAGAAACCCCTATAGGATCTTCGAGTATCTGCAGCTCAGCCTGGAAGAGGTACATTTTTACGTGAGAATTCATTTCCATTGTGGTATTTCAGCTCCGGGAGGTGCAGCGCTGCCTTCTGTGTACATGAACCTACCTCACCCTGCAGTTCTGTGTGTAGCAGAGTCACTGGATGTTGCAGTCAAGTACTAAAAGCCCACAGGCAGCGTCCATGGAAGCCACCTAAATTTCACTCCTCCCCTGTCCCCCTCAGTCTTCGGCTCTGTGTCTAGGCTGGAGTGCAGCTCAGTGGTGAGCACTTGCCTGGCACACGAGAGGCCCTGACTCCATCCCCAGCACTACAGGAAAGCCGGCATTCTGGGGAGTGGTCCGGGGTCATTCCCATTGCAGGGGCTCGGCTCATCTTAGCACTTCCTTCCTTTTCACCTTGGCTGACTAGGATATCACTCATTTCCTCTTAACTTTTTTTTTTTGGTACCAGGAATTGAACTGGGGTCCTTGTGCTTTCAATGCAGGTGGCAGAACCACTGAGATAAAAATCCCTGGCCCTCATTTCCTCTGACTTTTAAAAACCAGATAGCTCTTTGGAGATACAGTTCACACACCATCAATTCATCCACTTGAGGTATACAGACCGAGGCCGGTGATGTAGCTTTGTGAGGCAGCACTTGCCTCATACACGCAAGACCCTGGGTTCCACCCCCCAGTACTGCAAAAAAAATAAAGTCCGCAAACCACCGGGCATAGTGCCGCATGCTGCCTGTAACCCCAGGAACTCAGCTGAGGCAGAAGGATCTCAAGTTTGAAGCCAGCCTAGGCAACTTACTGAGACCCTGTCTCCAAAGTGAAATAAAAAATGTACCCTCAGTGTTTTTTAGTCTACTGATGGAGTTTCACAAACTCCGATGCATCTGACCACTCAACGAGTGGGTGGATCTGAGCATCTCTGCTGTCACATCACTTTGGCAAATTTTTTTTCCACAGTATGGTGGCTGCACCTCAGCTGAGACCCCTTCCCTACAAGGCCTGGTACTGAGTACTGCTGCTCGGACTTGCAGGGCTCCCGCCCAGGCGTGCTGTGCTCTGCCCCACCTTTCCTGCTTATGTCTGCACTGTCCATAGCAAGCTCCTTCCACCTTTGATGGCACTGCCCTCCTTGGGCCCCTCTTCTCCAGGGCCAGGCACTCGGAGGTCCCAGGATGGCGGCTGGTGGCTTCTTGCCCCGTCTCCCAGCCTGGGCTCCATTCCTTTTAGGAAGCCCAGTGACACCATGCAGACTCAGCACAGGAAGGTGTGTTTGGCCGTGTTTACTGCATCTCACACGGGGACTGTTTACTGTGAAACACAGCAGCCTCTAGCCATGAGTGGACTATTCCAGTTTAAAGTAACTCAAGTTGAATGCAACCCCAAATTCTGTTTCTCAGTTGCACCAGCCATATTTCCAGTCCTGAGCAACCACATGTGGCCCTGTGGCTGCCGAGAGGAATAGCACACATGTGGAACCTTCTGCGTCCTGAGCACACGGCAGGGTGGCCTGGGGGTACTGGGCTCTGCAAATGTGGCCTCTCCCTGCGGAATGGGGCCATAAGAGGCCCTTCCTGCCCTGTGCCTGGTGGCTGCAGCCAGAGCTCTAAGCAGAAGCTGTGTAGTTGGTTATGAATTTAATCTTGTGTCTTCTAAAATACTTCTTATGTTGCAAAAAGAATGTCTTGGCTCTGGGGTGCAGCTCAGCATAGCACACAGGCCTTGCAAGGGTGAGGTCCTGAGCTCCATCCCCAGCACCAAGAACAAACAACATTAAATAAAAAGTGACCCCTTTCCACCTGGACCTCCCACTCCATTGCTGCCTCCTGCACTGCAGTCTCTGGAGCCTGTGACCTGGATGGGTCAGGCCACTACCACGTGGTTTCATATATGTGCTGCCGAAGCAAGCACAACTACATGGTTTCGAATGGTACCAGAGTGGCAGCTTTTCAGTGTTGATCAGAAAGCTCTTTTTAGCTGCACTTAATGTTAGAGCAACTTTATCTTCCTATTGTGCTGTCCCCAGGGGAATGTGTTGTGTGATGAAGTCTGAAGCAACAGTTTCCATAATGGGAAACCATGCATGTGACTGGTTTGATGATGATTTAAGGACGTTAATTTGTATTAGACAGGAAGGGAACAGGATCTGTACTGTGATTTCTCAAGAATGCAGCCAATTTCTAATGGACATTCTGCCTGCTTCATTTTTAGGCTTTCTTCCTGGTCTATGCGCTGGGGTGTCTGAGTGTCTACTATGAGAAGGTAAGATGTTTCATGTAATTGCAGCCCACCTGCAATTTCCCTGATGTTAAAAGTAGGTTTATTAATTTCCATATTGCTTCTGTTTTGTTTAGTTTTTTGAGACAGGGTCTCATGTGGTTCAGGCTGCCCTTGAACTCATGGCAATCCTCCTGCTTCCACCTGCTGAGTGCTGGGATCACAGCCAGCACACCCGGCTATTCCATTTTGCTTTACTATAGATGTGTTTGCTTCTACTTAATAAAATGGGAATTGAAGTTTTTCCTCTTGAGTTTTGACTTTAGGTTCTGAACTGGGGCTGTTCAGGCAAAGCCAGCTTTAACCTTTTTAGGCTGAGTTTCACTCTTGTAGACCAGGAAGGGTGCAGTATCTTATACACACACCAGGAAATCTGTGTCCAAATAGAACTGAATTAACAGAGCTAGGCATGGTGCCACATACCTGTAATCCCAGCTCCTCGGGAGGCTGAGACAGGAGCATTCCAAATTCAGCAATCCTGCACAACTCAGCAAGACTTTGTCTTAAAAAAATAAAATGGTACAGCATTTGCCTAGCATGTATGAGGCCCTGGATTCAATCCCCAGCACTCCAAAAGATAAAATACAAGTTATAGATGTTTAATAGGCTGTGTCAAACACCTGATATTTGCTGTTTGGTAATCTGCTTCCACTTGGTAAGAGGCTCAGAGAAGGTGAATCATCCAAGGCCGCACGCTCCTCTGGTTAAAGTCTCCTCTGTCTGGTGAGCTTTGCTATCGAGGCCACCACATGCAGAGGGAAGACAGCCACACAGATGGAGCCCGCGGCCGGGGACAGAGTGGGAGGGAGGCTGCACCAGACACTCATTGTGCCTTTGGAATTTCAGACTGTGTAATTATAATACCTGTTCAGAATAAGTCAGGTAAAGTAGAAAGGTAAGCAGAATGGTAAATAGGACAGAGGGAGTATTTTGTCTGGGCCTTACATGTCCATAATTTTATCATCCAGTTCTGACCTCGATCTCTCTCTCTCTCTCTCTCTCTCCTCTCTCTCTGTCTCGCTCTTTCTGTCAGTACTAGAGATTGGCCTCAGGGTCTTCCACACACTAGACAAGTGTTCTACCACTGAGCTATGTTCTCACCCCTTTGTATTTTATTTTAAAGCAGGGTCTCGCTGTGTAGCCCATGATCTCCTTAAACTTGCAGTCCTCCTACCTCAGCCTCCTACATAGCTAAGAATATGGGTGTGGGCTACCACGCCAGTGAACATTTCTTCTCATATTTTACTTACATGAGTATTCAGTGGTTTGGAAGTGCGTTTGGCGGGAGTGACTTGTTTTCCCCTGTGGTAGTCACTCTTAGCTCCACAACCCCCTTTTATGGTCAGCTGGGATCTGCCAGATGCTGCAGCTGAGCAGAGCCCTCAATATCTGGAGACACCTGGCTCTCCAGCCTCCTCATTAGAGGAGGCACAGCTCACATGTGTGGAGTTTTCATCTAAGGAGCACAAAAGAGAAGGAAAGGAAACACAGCAATGCGCTCAGGCTCATTTCTGGCAGGTTTCACCGCCATGGTGCTGGGAATGGAGCCGGCCTGCCTCTGAGCTGCATCTGTGGGGTTAAATCCTTCAGCCTGGATGCACCGAGCCCATCCACATTGCAAGGAGCACTGAAGTCAGTTCTCTGAGCACTGAATGGGAGCTCCTCTTGCCCAGTTCCATGGTATACCAGGTCCTGGTTTCTGGGAGCAGACTGCCCCAGCTGCCCTGTTCCGTCACCTCTGTGAACACTCAGATTATTATATTGTTCCAGCAGGCGGCTGTTACCATAACTCCAAAGACTGAGATGGAGCACCTTCAGTTTTTTAATGAAAATTTTACTTACACAATTATTTTTTTCCTTTGGAGTACTGGGGCTTGAACCCAGGGCCTCATGCAAGCTGTACCCTCTGCCCTTTATTTTATTTCTTTTAATTTTGAGACAAGATCCCACTGAATTGCCTGGACTAGCCTCAAATTTGCAATCCTCCTGCCTCAGCCTCCTCCAGAGCTGAGATTACTGTCATGTAACACTATGTGCACCTATTCCTTTTCTGAATGTGGCCTGGCATACAGTAGCTGCTCACTAAGGACTTGGGAAATGTTTAACCACTGCCCTCTGCTTTGGTGGTTATACCACAGCATGAGGCCCAAGCTACTTTCTAGCCTGGGGTATCCCTCCCAGCCCTCTCTCTGGCTCCACCTCATGTCAGATGTTGCCTTCCCTTTCTACCCCCTTCTCTGGTGCTGGGATGGAACCCAGAGCCTGTGCATGCTAAGCACGTGATCTACCACTGAGCTGTACCCCAGCCTCAGAATCTGCCTTTCTGCATCCCTAGACCCCCACTGTCCCGAGGGAATGCAGTGGTTGCCGTGTGAATCATTTTCTATTTTTCTGGTAGCCACATTAAAATTCAAAAAGAAAAAAAAAGGAGAAAAAAAATTTAAAAAGAAAAACACAGGTGAGCCTGGTGTAGTACACACACCTATAATCCTAGCACTAGGAGGCTGAGGCAGGTAAATCGCCACAAGATCATGACCCATCTGGACTACACAGTGAGACTCTGCCTAAAAAAAAAAAAGCAAAACAGCCCTACTTGATTCATGTCTAAAAAGCAGGTGAGGTTACTTTTAGTGATAATATTACATAGTTCATTTAACCCAACATATCCGTGGTTTAGGCAGCATATCCTGCCCGGTTGGACTGGTGTGTAGTTTACACTCACAGCACCTCTCTGTTGGAGGAGGGTGATGGCTGCCACATTGGAGAGCACAGTCAGGGGGCCCCAGGAGGGCCGTGCATTTGTCCCCACCACTGCTGCTGCTGAGGCTCCGCACCAGACAGATGTTGTTATTGGCAAGGGGGAATGGAGCGTACGTTATCAGTGCCACTTCTGTTTAAATAACCGTAGGAACCCCTGACAATCGTGAAGCTCTGGCAGGCATTCACGGCAATTCAGCCCACATTCAGGACGACCTACGGGGCCTACCACTACTTCCGGAGCAAGGGCTGGGTGCCCAAGACGGGGCTCAAGTATGGGACAGATCTGCGTGAGTAACCCTCTGTTCAGCGGTGCAGGGTGACATGGGAAACCAGGGAGAGCAGTGGATGTGCTGGTGCTGATCTTCCCTGGTTTAGATAAGGATCTTGGGCACTTGAGCACTCTGGGAATCTGAGGCAGGAAGGTCACAAGTTTGAGCTCAGCCTGGGAAACTTGGAGAGAACCTGTCTCAAAACATCTTTAAAGGGACTGAGGGTATGATGCTGTGTAAAAGCCCTGGGTTCAATCCTAGCACTGAAAACAAAACAAAAAAGAAAGAAAGAAATGATTTGGAGTAGGAGGGAGGGTGAGTCTCGAGAATGGAGTCGGGCAACCTGGGGAGCAGCCGCAGACCCACCCCAGGCCTTCGCTCTTGTTTGCTTCGTGCCTGTAGAAGAGTGGCAAGGGGCGGGGCCCCTTAGAGCTTTCAGTGACACAGCTGCTGGGCACGTGGCACCAACCGGGGGCTCTAGAGGATGCAGAAAGTTTCCCTCTGCTGCCCTCTAAAGAGCCCCGAGCCCTGTGAGTCCAGTCAGTCCCACTCTGTGGCCCTCAGGTGCCTCGTCTGCCAGGCGAGAGTAACCGTGCACTGCACCCTGCTCACAGCATCGCCTGTGGACCCTACTTTGTGTGGGCACCGTCCTGCTGCAGTCCTGAGCTCAGTCCTCGAAGCAGTGGGGTGTGATGCTGTGTGCCGGGTACTCTGCTCCTCACTCTCCTGAGAGGGAAGGGTCACTGGTCCAGGATCATTTCCAGGAGCTGCAGGAGGCCGAACCCTATAATCCTAGCACTCAGGAGGCTGAGGCAGGAAGATCTTAGGTTCGAGGCTCACTATCCTGGGCAAACAAAGCAAGACCTTGTCTCAGAAAATATTGTTGTAAAACAGGAGAAAGACAGATGATGACATGTGCGTATGGGGCACTAAGCAGGCCACACCCCTGGAACTCTGTATTTACATTCAGGCCAGAGGTGGGGAAGGATGTGGAGAAAAAGCCTGGCCTAGAAATAAACTTCCTCAGGCTAGGGTGCAAGCATTCAGGAGCCCTGGGTTCAGTCCCCAGTCCAGCAAAATGCAAATATGTAGATAAATGAGCAAGCAGTCCGTCTTGTAGGGTGACTGGAAGGACAGATGAATGGACCAATGGGTGGATGGTGGATTTTTTAAAAAGCAAAGGAGTGCTCATTTCCCTGTTCCCAGTTGAGACATAGTGCCTGCTGCTGGTCACTTCCACAATTCATATGGGACATTGCACATGGCCTGGGACAGGAAGAATGGCTTCCCACCTCCTCTGCTTCTTTCTGGACAAGCAGCCCCACTGCTTCCTAATAGCAGTATTCTAATTCTGAGGGCCAGTGTCCTCCTAGGCCCCAGCTACTCTGGAGGCCGAGGCAGAGGATCTTAAGTTTGATTTTCACCTGGCCAACTTAAGAGAGACCCTGTCTCAAAATTAAAAATAAAAAGGACTAGGTTGTACTTCAGTGGTTCAGTGCTTGCTTAGTATGTACAAGGCCCTGGTTTCCATCCCTAATACAGAAAGAAAAAAAAACCAACCTCGACAGCCTAAATTAAGCCCAGATCAGGCTCTCTTAACAGTTGTTTTCTTTCTGCAGTAAGGACTCGTGATAAAGGGCCATTATGAAAGTTACACCTTATCTGGAGACTCTTCTCTTGAATAAACCTTGTCGATTTCATTGCTGGAGCAGTACTGGCAACAGTGATCTGATTGCCATTGGATTTGGGGCCACCTACATGCTCCAGTACCTCTGCCAAGACCCTGTTTCCCGAGTAAGGTCACATTTGTAGGTCCCAGGAATTAGGACATGGTCATATCTTGGATGTTTTTAATTTAAAGTGGTTCCTCTACCTGCTTATTTTTCATGACATTGACTTTTTTGGAAGCATGACATAGGATGGTCCCCATCCTGTAAGGCTGAATGTACCCTCATCAACTTTTGGCACACATAGGTGATGTGTGTACTTACTATATGTCTTAATTACTTTTCTAATTGGTGAGTTAAAATACCTGACACTCAAAGTTAAAGGAGGAAAGGTTTATTTTGGCTCACAGTTTGTAAAGGTTTCAGTCCATAGTCAGCTGGCTCCAAGACAGGGTGACATAGCAGAGGAGCATCATAGAGGAGAAACAGTCCATGGCATGGCAGGTATGAGGCAGCGGCAGCAGCAGCCTTCCTTTCCCTTTTATTCCATCCAGGCTACCTGCCTTTTGGTGGGTGTGCCACTCATACCCAGGATGGGCCTTTCCATTATACACACCCAGAACAATCCAAAACCAATTAGTGAACTAATCTAGTACCACACACCCTTAATCCACATTCACACACCAGTCACCTCTGAAAAGCCCCACCTATGACCACCTGAGGCTTTGCGGGGACATCTAGACACAACTCATAATACTGTAACTTTAGGAGGGAAGGGACGTGACATAGGGTAGTTCCACTTGGCTGATGTAACCACTGTCAGATGTCTGCCATAAAGTTATATTTTCCCCTTGGCAATTAACACATAGTCTGTAGCAGGGTGCTGTGAATAGCTGGCTCCCTGGTCATCTGATGGACATCTGAGTGAATCGTGGCATTGTTTCTCCTGGTCCCTTCACTGCCGTGTGAGCATTCAATCTGTGAGGAAGAGTTAGCTTTCTAACTGTGGTGATGGGATGGAGCCCAGGCATCACGTGTGCCACAGAAGGCTCAGCCACTGAGCTGCACTCCTAGACCCGTTCTCCCCCACCCTCAGTCCCATTCTTTCAGACCTTATTTTTATTTTTAAATTTTATTTATTTATTTATATTACGGTACTAGGGATCGAACTCAGGACCTTGTACTTGCCAGGCAGGCATGGCACCACTGAGCCACGTCCCTGGCCCTATTTTTTAAATATAAATTTTAGTGTTTTTGGAGAGTGAGGCACTGAGGATAGAACCAAACGCCCTGTCCATGCAAAGCACACCTTGTCACACTCCCAGCTCCCAGACCTCACTGGGAAATGCCCAGTATTTCTGCATTTTCTGAAGCTTTCATCTTTTAGAGGGGAGGTATTTTGGCACTTACTGTTTGCCAGGCACCGTGCCAATACTTCGGCTTTTGCACTCTCATGTTGCGTAGGAAATAGATGTGGTCACATGGTCTTGATGCTGTTGAGGGGTGACTGGGCTCTCTCAGAGGCTGAGATCATGCTCTGAACTTCCTATTTCTTTAGCGGACAGGATTGCACCCATGACCTTCACATTGAGCTACATCCCTGGCCCCCTTTTTTCTTGAGACAAGGTCTCACCAAGTTGCCCAGGTGGGGCTTGCATTTGCCATCCTCCCATCTCAGCCACTGCACCTGACTGTGTCTTCATTTTGGAATTTTAGAAGCTGAGGTGGGAAGAAATTAACAACTCAGAGCGGCAGTGATTGGGCAGGAAAGCAAACCCTGAAGTCCACCTTCGTCCTGGCCATCTCTCTCCACCACCCCGATCTCAGGAAGTTGAGAATTGTTTGCATGTACAGTATTTGCATAGTTACTAAAGCTTGTGCCCCAGTGACTGAGCTGATTTGCTGGATACTTTAAATACAACTTAAATGGGAAATACAGAAATGAAAAGGAAATATGACTGTGGGAAACACAGACTAGCAACACAAGAGGAGGTGAGGTCTTGCCAGGGTGTCTGCAAGGTGTCCCCACCCTGTTTGAGCTTCATGCTGCCTTCATCAGCCCGAGGGGCAGGTGACCCGCTATGTGACTGATCTGACCGAAAAGAAAAATTCTGTCAGTTCCTCAAGGGAAATGAAACTCTTCCTTGAATGTGCCTGCGTGAGTTTTAGCACAGGGGACAGCTGAGAGCTGACGGATAGACCTGTGCGGCGGTGACAGTGATTCCCATGGCCAGAGTCACTTGTTAACACCAGGGTTCAGGGCTCAGGAGTGGTGGGCATCAACTCCAAACTGTGCTTCAGGACCACAGGCCACTTCCCGTGGCTCCTGGTCTCTAGCATGCAGCTTCCAAGGTCACCTTCACGATGGGCCAGCGCAGTACCCATCCACCACCCTGCCTGGCTGCTTGGGAGTCAGAATTGTGGCCTGGCCAAGCTCCCGGGAGGAAGGAGAAGGGGGTTTGGTGAGCAGCTGGCTGGTGTGTCAGTCAGTGCTCACTAGAGGAACAGATGTAAAGCAAGATATGTAAATATATCAGCATTTACAGGGTGGACTTACAGTGGCCGCCACAGAGTCAGGTGTGGAAGAGTGCAGAAGGGCTCTTAGTGCTGGAGAGCTGAGGGATCCCGCCAGAGATGGGAGATTGGAGCTCACTGCAGAGTCCCGTGAGAGTCGGTATCAGGAGGCCCAAGGGACTAAGCTGGAAGCCAGGAGATGACATCCAAGGCAAAGACAGAGACTGGAGCTCCTCCAAGAAACAGCAGCTGAGCCTTCCTTCTTCCCCTTTTATTCCATTCAGGCTGTAACCCTACTGGCTGGAGCCATTCGCACCCAGGGTGGGTCTTGAGCCACTCCCAGAACCGTGCTAATCCAGTCAGCTGGGCTTTCTTACTCAAGTTGACATGACAGTAACTGTCAGAGTGATCTCTGCCCCAGGGCAGAGGATACCCTGCAAAAGCCCCAGCCCCAACCCCCTTACTGAGCACCTCTTGACCCCTAAGGACTAAATTGACCCCACCCCACCTCTGCCCGTACCCCAAGAGCAGGACACATGCACTCCTGGCTGGAGGAGTAGTTATAATGGCTTTTGTTTATTTTTTTGTGACAGGGTCTCACTATGTAGTTCAGGCTGGCCTCGAACTCACAGTGATCCTCTTGCTTTAGCCACTTGAGTGCTGGAATTACAGGTGTGGATCACCACATCTGGTGGGTTTTTTTTTTTTAATACCACTTGACTTTGAATTTCTTAAACCTATTCATGAGACTGAACTTCTTAGAATAGGCTTTCCTCTAACCTCTGGCCCTGACACTTGGCCAGGGTAACTTCTCAGACGCTCTGAAGTTGCTTGATTTGAAATGAACAACAAATGTTGTGAGACAGTGTGAGTATTACAGTCTTGATGAAATCTCACGCTCTTACCCTGGGTGGGGTAAGAGGCAGGCAGGAGTCACCTGCTGGGATTGGTCTCCCACACTAGACTTAAAAAAAAAAATCACTGGGGCCAGGATTTAGCTCTGTGGTGCCACCACCTGCCTCGCAAGTGCAAGGTCCCAAATTCAATCCCTGGTACGCCCCCCCCCCAAAAAAAAGAGGAAAAAAAATCACTGTACTTGACCTTTGAGATTGGTGTGGGGAGGGAGGGGTGAGGGTCTTGGCAGCAAATTTTCTTTATTAATTATACTTCGTTGCAGTGAGGGAGTAATGCACATTTTTAAATAGACCACAAGGTATATTGCCAAGCTCACATGCAGATAATTGGATGATCGAGTCCCTTTAGAGAAGGAAAAAAAGTCATGTTGTAAAGTGCGCTTTTGATCTGAGTGTTTATACATTGTCTTTTCTTCTTTGCAGTGCTATATCGGAAAGGCCCTCCCTTCTACCATGCAAGGTTTGGAGCAATTATTAAATAAAATAATAGATTAAAGGGTACAAGGAAGTTTCTGGCTTCCAGTTCTGTTTTCAGCACCATAGAGACAGTTGAAAGCTGTGTTCCTCCTGGCCCTGATGGAAATCAATATTAAATGTCCATGCTCAGCTCAGGGTGGAGCGCATAGCTGTGAAGCCCCAGGTTCCATCCCAGCACCACAAAAATAGGAAGAAAAGTCCATGCCTCGAACTCACACTGTTACCATCTAGAGAGAATAATGTGTAGGTGATGGCAGGGTGTGTTTTTGTGTTAAACATCGAGTCACTGTGTGCAGTGATTGTTCATCTTAACATCAGTGAGTATTAGCATCTCAAAAGTTGAGTGAATTTATAGCTTTCATAGTGGGAAAAGCATTTCTGTTCTTTTCCTGTGAGTGTAAAATCAGCCTAAAGATTGTTCTTTACCATGGCTTTTCATTAGTGTTTTCTCAGCTGCAGCATGGGGCATTAGGATCCGATGTGGATTCACTCCCCACCTTGTGCTCAAAGCTGGTCGGTATTTTGCAGCTATTCTGTCATCGTGGAGCTCGTGGATGAGCGCTTCACGGGCCCCCTCCGCAGACCTTTCACTTGGAAGTCACTGGCCACCCTCAGCAGAGTTTCTGGCAATGTCTCCAAGGTAACCCACAGCAGCCTGGCATTCTAGTGCCACAGAAACAGCATGGTTTTTTTTTTTTATGTAGTAGAATCCAAAAAGTCACTGTTAGAAACTTCATGATGTTTCTGCCAGTGAAATGCTGCAAGATTCAGGTCTTTTGCACCCCTCCTTTACTGAGCCGGAAGCTGACCTCTTGTCCTGTTCCACTTTGGTGTCCGTGCACTCTCACCTACAGGGGCGTGGCCCCAGGTCCTATGGCATCTAACATGTGTCAGCTTCCTTCCAAGCTGTCACTGTTCACGGGCTGCTTCCTCTTACAGTTGTGTTGCCACTCACACATTCACAAAGGAACAAAAACATTGGTGGCACAATTTTTTTCTCAGTTTCCAGATCCCTTGAAAGATAAAGGAAGGGATTTGAATGAGCTGCTCAACACCTGGCCACCCTGTCATCTCATCCTAAGAGACACCAGGTGACTAATGCCAGGCCATGGCCCATCTGGGCTCCAGTTGTCTTTCAGCAAAGACAGGAGGGAAGTTTCATACTACACTAGGGCAGTCAGTCACCAACTCCAGCTTTGGGCTGGGGATGTCACTCAGGGCAAGAGCACCTGCTTGGCCTTCACCAGGTCCATCCCTAGTGCCCCTTCACCCCCAGTGTTTGCTGACTGACAGCCCATGGGCACCTGCCCCTGCTTTGTCTCACTGGGAGTGTGGGTGGGTACAAAACTGAGGCGTGCCGTGCAGTAGAGGTCTGTACTGTTTATAGTCAGCATATGCCTCACCGCGTCTTCAGCCCTGGCAGTGATCACTGACTGGCAGCTCCTTATCGATCAAGCCAAGCACTGGTTCCAAGTTCCCGGGGGAAACCTGCATCTCCAGGTCACAGCAGGAGGTAGTGGGGCTGGGTGGGTCCCTGGCTCACCACCTGTGTTCTGCTGTCACCATAGCATATGGAAATGGCCTTTTCCTTCCCAACAGGAACTTATGCTGTGCTACTTGATTAAACCCTCCACCATGACAGATGAAGACATGAAGTCCCCAGAATGTCTGAGGAGAATCAAGGTCCAGGTGAGTCCCTAGTGGGTACACTTATGTGTCCCAAAGGCCTGAGTCCTCTGTGTCCTCTGGAACATGTGGTGCAGTCACATCTTGGCCTTTTGGCTAAGATCAAGCATAGTATCTGGAACATGTGGTGCCACAAAGTACAAAGGTCTTTTCCGGTGACAAGTGTTCTCTTGGGTCCTCCCCGGCTTGAACACTCTTTTTCTGGTGCTGCGAATGGAAGCCAGGGCCTCCCCCAGGCTGAGCCAATGCATGGCTGAGGCCAGTTCAGTCTTCAGAAGCTTTGCATGCCAGTCATCCCAGCCACTGGGAGGCTGAGGAAGGAGGATCATGAGTTTGAAGCCAGCTGAGTGAGACCTGGGCTCAAAATTAACCCATTTATACGAAGATTGAAATTTTTTGAATTTTTGTATGAGATTTGTATATATATTACCTAGAAAAATTTCAAGGAACAAGAATGTGAAGAGAACACATTTCATTATGTTCCATTGTCATGGGTATTCCAGAAATGGATCACTAAGCACTGAAGGGTTAAAAGGTCTGGGATGCAATAAAAGGTTCAGTGCAAGGTTCGGGTTCAGCCTCAGCCTCCTCCAAAGCACAGCTGTGCACAGTGATGGCGGATGCGGTTTGCACGGGAGGGGTCCCCTGTCCCCGGGCTGGCTGATCCAGGAATGGCAGCGGTGCCAGCTCACTGCACCGACAGCTGTTTGTGAAGCAGAGCTGTGGAGCCAATGCTTGGCACATTCTTCCGCTTCTGTGTTGGGCACGCAGTCACCTCTGTTTGCTCATTTGCAGGAGGTGATTCTCAGTCGGTGGGTGTCTTCCCGAGAGAGAAGTGACCAAGACGAGCTATAGCGACCCAGCCTCGGCCCTCCCGTTCCACCAAGAGCCAGGTTCAGGGCGAGGTAGAAAGCCATTCCACTGTGATCACCCATTCATTGTTTGAAAGGGGACAGTGATCTCAGCACCAGCAAACTGGTCATATTGTAAAAGATAAAGTTACAGCAGTCAGAGGTGGAACTCAAGAATGTGAACTTAGCTTGCACAAGGCCCTGGGCTCTGTCCCCAACACGGAAACAATAAAAGATGAGATTACACAGAAGAGGAAAGAGAGGCCTGTGCTGGGACTACAGATTCTATCCTCGAGCCAGCCACAGACCTCCGACTGAGCCCGAGCTTTCTGCCCCTGTCCTCACCCAGGCATCAGAGGTGACCACCTGACTGCACAGAGGACTCTCCTTCAATGAAGGGGGTCTGCTCTCAAGTTTACCTGGAGATGGGACAGCACTGTACCGTTTATAAAACACCTTTGTACGTAGGTATCTCTTGCTGCCCACATCTAATCTATTCCATAGAGGGCATCAGAGGACAGATTCAGGGACCACCAGACCCCGTGTTCCCATTACTTCAAATGGAAAATACACCAGCATGTCTCAGCTTTTTCAAGGACTTCAACCACTGAGGCATACACAGAGTTATATTGTGTCAGAGGCAGCTTCAATCTGTGACTGCTTTATCGCGAGAGCAAATATCCTTGATGTATTAACAGTGAATTTGATGGGTGTGGACCCTAAATTCAGGGTGCTGGAATTCACATCTCTGATCTGCCATGTACAGGTGTGGTCTGGGAAGTCTGCAGTACAGCTCGTCATCTCATCCGGAAACTGCATGGTCACATTTCTGGTGCTAGAGACATCATGTGAAAAAAATGATAAATGGATGCAAACTGAACATGGAAGTGTCTTTGGGACATAGTGTGTCTACAGAAATGATGGCTGTTATTTTCATTATTTTGCAGTTCCTCATGCATGTGACTTGGGACACCTAATGCAGTTCTCTTAATAATTTATCAACTCTGTCCCTACCCAAGGAGAAAAGATATAAAAATTACCAAAATGTGGCATATATTTGCGATCTGTGTTGAAAGAACTCATGGGATGTTAGGTCTCTTCCTTAACATGCCCAAGGCAGCGATATGCATCACTGAGTCTTAGTTTAGTCACGTCAGGGTAACCAGCCTTTCTGAGCACAGTTCATTATCAATTAGCAGAGACATAGTGTTAAAAATTGGTTTTTTTTTTTCCTTCAGGCTCTGAACTTCCTATTTATTTATTTAGCAGCACTGGGGCTTGAACCCAGGGCCTTCCCACTGAGCTACGTCCGTAGCCCTTCTTTCTTGTTTTAAGACAAAGTCTCACCAGGTTGCCCAGACTGGGCTTAAATTTGCAATGCTCCTGCCTCAGCCACCGCACCTGATGGTGTCTTCATTTTAGAATTTTGGAAGCTAAAGTGGGAAGAAGTTAACAACTTGGGAGTGGCAGAGACTGGGCAGGAAAGCAAACCATCTCCCTCCACCACCCCGATCTCAGGAAGTTGAGGGTGCTGTACAGAACCATTGTTAAAATAGAGTCAAGGTGATTCCATTTTAAGGCTTTTGTTTCAGGTTTTATTTAAAGACCCCAACTTTCCAGCTTTCATCTATCTTCCAATGAAGAAATATTTCTCTAGATTTACAAGTTCTAATCATAAAAATTGTACTACAAATTTCCTGATCTTTCTGTATAAAATGCACACATTTTCATTAATTCCAGCCTTATAAATATGAGGTACATTGTAAAATATTTCTAGTCACTTTCAAAAAATTACACATATGAAAATTAAGGGTAAGGGGATGAATTTCTGCTTGACCCTTTAGACCATGTAGGTCCCTAATGTAAGCCATGAAGGAAAGGCAGCAGCATTAAAGACTCAGATACAAGTGGCAACCATTTAAAAATTCAGCCGTGGTAGATACTTGGTCAAAGTATGAGAGAATGCGGATTACCTAAATAGAAGATTGTATGGCACTATCAGAAATAAACCTTTTTGTAAAATAAATTTTATTGGTACATGTTTGACATAATGAGACATAATGATCACATTCACCATAGGGAATTTGTTCCTGTACATAATATATCTTAATTCTCTTTTTTCCCATTCCCCTCCCTTCTCATCAACCTTTTTTCCCCTCTCCCCTTAGAAAACTGTGTTTCTATTGTTTTCCTTCCATTCTTTTTTATTTTAATTTCTAGTTTTAATCTCATTTTTTTAAATCTCTAGTCCCTCCTTTCCCTTTCTCCTCCCACCTCCCTTGTTCCACTTGAACATTTTCTTGCTACTTTCCAATGTCTTTTATCCATTTTGATCCTTATTTACCCTCTGGGCTTTTCACACAAAAGAAAGAGTGCGCTATTTAAACTTGTGGCTCTGATTTCACTTAAAATTATGTTCTCAAGGTGCATCCATTTTCCTAAAAGTGTCTCAAGTTTATCTTTCTTTATGGCTGAGTAGTACTCCATTGTATATAAAAACATCTTCTTTATCCATTCACCTGTTGATGGGCATCTGGGCTATTTCCAAGATTTAGCTATTACAAATTCTGCTACTATAAATATGGGTGCGCATATATCACTATGTTATGATGCTTTTAAATTTTTCAGGAAGATACCTAGAAGGGGAACAGCTGGGTCAAATGGAACCTCTAGTTTTAGTTTTTTGAGGAATCTCCATACTGATTTACACATTGGTTATACCAGTATACACTCCTGCCTACAGTGAAGAAGGGTTCCTTTTTCCCCACAGCCTCAGTAGCATTTGTTATTGCTTAATTTCTTGATGATAACTATTTCTAGAGTGAGATGGAATCTCAGTGTTGCTTTAATTTGCATTTCTCAAATTACTTCTTCATCTGAGAAATGTCTATTCATTTCAGATGCCCATTTTTGGATTGTGTCTTTAAATTAGGGGGGAGTCTGATTTTTTTTGAGTTCTTGATACATTCTAGATATTAGTCCTTTGTCTGAGAAACACCTGGTAAAATATTTTTCCTGTTCTGTGGGTTGTCTGTTCACTCTGTTGGTGGTTTCTTTTGCTGTGTAAAAGCTTTTTAATAAAATGAGACCCCAGTTGTTGATTCTTTGTGATATTTCCTGTGTAATGGGGGTTTTGTTCATAAAGTCTATGCCTATGTCCTCAAAGAGTTTTACCTATTCTTATTTTCCATCAGATCAAGTGTTCTTGTTTTAGATCACTGATCCATTTCTATTTTAGTTTAGTCACGGTGAGAGATATGGATCTAGATTGAATCTTTGACATGTGGAAAGCCAGTTTTCCTAGTACCATTTTTTAAAGAGGCTGTCTTTCTTCCTGTGAAAGTGTTTGGCCGCTTTGTCAAAGATCAGTTAGCTGAGTATGTTTAAAGTTGTTTCTGCATCTTCAATTCTGTTCCACTGATCCTCCTGTCCTTTTTTTTTTTTTCCCCCAGTACCATGTTGTTTTTATCATGGTAGTTTTGTAGTATAATTTCAAGCCAGGAATTGTGATGCCCTCTGCCTTGCCTTGGTTGCACAGAATTAGTTTTGCTATTCTAGGTCTCTTCTGATCCCAAATGAATTTTAGGATTGCTTTCTCTAATTCTGTGAGATATGCTATTGGTATTTTGGCTGCGATGGCATTAAATTTGTATAACAGTTTTGGAAGTATGGCCATTTTCACTGTGTTGGTTCTTCCTACCCAAGAACAAGGGATATCTTTCTGTTTTCTGATATCCTCTTCGATCTCCTTTTCAGAGTACTGTTTTCATTGTAAAAGTCTTTCACTTCCTCATTACATTGATTGCCTGAGTACTTGTTTTTTTTATTTTTATTTTTTGATGCTATTGTGAAAGATGTTATTTCTCTTATTTCTCTCTCAGTGAGTTTGTTATTTGTGTACAGGAATGAGATTGATTTTTGAGTGTTGACTTTGTATCCAGCTATGCTACCAAATTTGGCTATTAAATATACAAGTCTTTGGTGGAGTTTTTGGGGTCTTCTATGTAGAGTATCATGTCATCCACAAATAATGATAATTTAACTTCCTCCTTTCCTATCCTTATTCCTTTTATTTCTCTTATATAATTGCTCTGGCTAATGTTTCTAGAACTATATTGAATAGGAGTGGTGATAGTGGACATCCTTATCTTGTTCTTGATTTTAGAGTGAAAGCTTTAAGTTTTTGACCATTTAGTATAATGTTGGCTGTTGGTTTGACACAGATTGATACTGTCCCAATTTTTTGTAGGGTTTTTTTTATCATGAATGGGTGTTGGACTTTGTCAAATGCCTTTTCTGCGTCTATTGAGATGATCATGTGGTTTTTGTCCTTGCCTCTGTTAATATAGTATATTACATTTGTTGATTTGCATTTGTTGAACCACCCCTGCATCCGTGCGATGAATCCTACCTGGTCATAATGTATGATCTTCTTGATGATTTGCTGTATTCTGTTTGCCAGTATCTTATTGAGGATGTTTGCATCTCTGTTCATTAGGGAGATTGGCCTATAGTGCTCATGTTTTGGTTGGATCCTTCTCTGGTTTTAGTATGAGGGTAATGCTTGCTTCCAGGAATGAGTTTGGGGCTATTGCTTCCCTTTCAATTTCATTAGAGTTCAAGGCTTAATGGCCTTGGATTAGATCTTCTCTAAAATTCTTGTAGAATTCAGCAGAGAATTTGTGAGGACCCAGGCTTTGTTAGTAGGTTTTTAATTACTTCTTCAATTTCACTGACTGATACTGGGTTATTTAGAATTTTTATATCTTCTTGATTCAGAAATTTGTGGTAGTGTCTAATTCACACTGTGTCTCTGCTGTCACTGGTAGACAACAGAGCTCCGATTCATGCTGGCTGATCCCAGCACTACCTATTCTGGTACTTGCAATTCCACAGAAGTTCACACTAATCCTGGCCTCTGGTTGGATTGGGGCCTGAGTTGTTCAGCCTACAACACTGAGTGTCTCTTGCTGGCTTGATGTTGGTTCTCTGAAGTTGGACATCTCCTGCATTTGTCCGTCACCCAGTCACTGAGATTTCAACACTGGGAACCCTGAATGAAGCCAACACCCAGCTGCTCCACGTCCCAGGCTCAGTTGTCCCCTCCCTAAAATGGCAGGTGGCCAAGCACCCTTTTCAGGGGATATGGTAGTCACTTGCCTGGAGTCACACACCAGCTGTTGTAGCACACGGTCACTGTTACACTGGTGTGTTTCTCCCTGGAGGCCTCTTGAGTCACCACCTTTCACTTTGTCTATAAATTCAATACTCCTCTCATGCTGGGAGAGAGGGTGCAGATTGCCCCTTCCTTTTTCTGTGTTGTGATCTATCTATTTTCTCTGTGGGCTCCAATTTTCTCTCAGACCCTTCCTGGGTCCTGAGGATCCACCTTCCTCCTTTTCTTCCTTAAGTGGTTGTTTTCCATTGTCTGGATTTTGAATCAGAAAGGTTGATTTGTTGCTGTTTACCACTCCACCATCTTCCTGGAAGTAGAAATGCTAAATGTTTTCCAAAATATCGATCAAGTATATTAACATATTTCTCCATCCACACATTCAGAAATTCTAGGCTTGCTTGCACAATAAATTCAGGGGAAAAAAAATAGAAAGGTGCTTATCAAAACTCCAAAACTCAATGAAAATGAGAAATATTTACAGAGACTATTGATATTTTAATTTCTGAGAAAGAGTAACCTTATCTCAAAAAACCAAAAGAAAACTAAATTGGAGAAGATTATCTGAATATGTAGAAAATATAAAAACTAGATTTGATGATGTAATATGCTATAAATTCTTTAAATTCTTTCTTAATACCACTATATTTATAATACCACTGAAGCAACAATAAATGTGACAAAAATCTTCTACAATACATTCTGAAAAACAAAGGACAGCACTCTATTTTTCAAATCTCAAAAAAAGTAAAGAAAAGTTTCCCTTTCCCTTTTTTCCGACACACTGTAGAGTTCCAGTTATTTAGGTCTAAATGCAAGAAATATCAAGAAATACTTGTGCTTCATTCTAAAGTGAGGTTGGATATGATTGGCAGTACAAATCAAGAGGAACCGATGATTGATCACAGACTTGTGGTAAATTGTACAGTTTCTGGGAGAAGTAAACTTGATTTTCTACATGAAAAAATTTCAAAGGTGCACTCCAAGCAGATAGAAGGCAAACATATGAAATAAGAAAATGTAAAGTATGAAAGAAATATAAGAAAACTACTTTCTCATGTGGTAAGAGTGGAAAAACATTCAGATATAAGTTTTTCAAGGCACAAATGTTAAGGTGATTATAAAAAGATACAAAAAGAGTAACAGGATTTCTGTACAGCAAAGAATATCCTTGACAAAATTAATGCAAGAATTAAAATTAGAGAAGGTATTTTCAATCTGTACAAGTGATAACTGGAAAAGAAAAAAATTATTAAAGACTATCCTCAACACAAATATGAACACATAATATAGGCAAATAAACCACAGAAGGGCTTCTAGAGAGAAGAGGGGAAAAAGTTCTAAAAGACAGGAAGCTCCCTGGATCTCTGGCTCTCTGCCTCCCTCTCAGGGCCTGGAGAGAGGGAGAGAGAATCGAACTCAGGACCTTGTGCTTAACAGTCAGGCACCTGCTCCACTCAGCTACATCTCAGGTCTCGTTCTCACTCTCTCCTATGAGCTGCATCCCCAGTCTCTCTCACTCTCTCACTTGATTAATATCAGTTGAAGGGTTGTGGCTTGAGCTCATGCCAGAAGATTGGTATGAAGTGCAGAGCTTCACTTGAGAATTTTCAGACAGCAGGATTTCAAAAGCCACACTTCATAATCATTACTGCTTGGAGCCAACACTTCACCTTCTGAGGGTGCAGTTTGATAAGAACATGGCCCTAAGCATCATCATAGAAAAGCCTGGAGCAGCAACAAAACTCCTATATCATGTGTACATTGCTCTTCAGAAAAAGAAGAAAAATGGGCTGACCAGAGTACAAGTACCAACCACATAGATTCTGGCAAGCTTAAAATTTCAAAACATGAAAAGTGAGGCTTCCTGAGAGCAACACTTCAACAGAAGATGACAAAATGAAACCATGGTTCAAATCCAAGCAGCTGTTATATAGATTCCTAAACCTGCATCCAGTCGCACTCTGAAAGAACTTGAGGCCCCCCAAAATGATGAAAAACTAACAGGAGGCAGCCGGGGTCACTCCTGATGAGATCATGAAGTTCAAAGCAATAAATAGGCTCTCCAGGCACACAAAAGTACATCCAAGCCTGGTTTAGATACAGCAGACCATACAACTACCAACTTACTAATCACTTACTCAACACTTACTAAACACTTACTCAGATGATGACTACATTAAAAAAAAATCCAGAAGTGCCTAGAAGAAGATGCTTTAGCATGAGAGCAGAGGGAGAAAAGATGGCAGATGTTAATGGACCAGTTCATCGCCCACGAAGCACAGGAGGAGGCTCACCATGAGGAGCAGCTGATACCCGGGCTCACGCGACAGTGCCAACAGGAACACAGGGCTGCTGTGCAGCTCATGCGCATGAAAAGGAGGTTTTGTGGCAAAACAGAATTTTCAGAGAAAATATGAGGAAAGATGACTTAAAGATTTACAGGATGTTCTTGATGGAGAAGCGGCTTTGGCAAAACAAGCCAAGATGATTTTGAAGAACAAATCCTCAGAGAGAGAAAGAAGTTCATGAACAGACTGCTGTGGAAAGAGTTCAGGCTCATTCTGGAAAGCATCATAAAATATGCAGAGAAAAGTTTGGATCAAATACTTGATTTGTCCACTAAAGTGACAGGTTATCGAATGTTGACAAATAATCCGATTCCACTTAAGATGATGTGTGATTGGAAAGAATTGTTTTTTCATGGAAAGCCCATATATGAACAAACCTCTATTAAGCATATGCCTGCTAATCCCTCTGACACAACTTAGAGAACTGGATAAAAGAGACTTGCTAGATAGCAAAGATTATGAAGAATAAAAGTACATGGTTGGAGAGTAGGCTGTACCAGAAGGAATGATGGATAATTTACCACCCTCCAACAATTCCATACTGAGCCATGCGCTTCACTGACTCATTGAAAAATTTCTTCCTCCTCCTCCTCAAATTGAGCCAACAGAGCTTGAACTGCCTTCACTTGCTATTAAAGCATGTCTACTGGGGAAAACACTTAGTGGGGAAACTATGACTTAAAGACTCTACAAAGAGAGTTTCCTATTCAAGAACTTTGTATGGGCACTCTTGTCCAAGAACCTATCCGAGGATTTTCTGACAATGAAAAGGTCAGTGAGGACCTACCAATTCAGACAGAAGGGGGAGAGGTTCCATCAGATCTGCAGGAGGGCAATAAGGAAAGCAGGACTCACACAATGTATCTTCAGATGGTCTGGTTTCAGGAGAACCATTACCAGAAACAGAAGGTGAAGCTACATCTAGTACACGTACTATAGAACACCAGCAACGAAGAAGTCAAGTCAAATGATAGCGATCATTTCTCTAATCTCACTGTATGTGCTCAGCTTGGTGCAAAATCACAATTGTTGAAGAAAGAAAACAGCATTCCAGACACATTATTAGTTAGCATCATAGTAAATGCTGTTAATGAGATGCCTGTGAATCAAGGGTGGATCCTTGATGGTTTTCCAATGACATTAAACCAAGCACAGCTTCTACAGGAAGCTCTCACCCACTGCAATAGAAACCTCATAGAAATGGAGGCAAAGAAAACACAAATATCCACACTGGCTGTGGATCCTACAGCTTCAAAAGAAGTACCTCTTTCCTCTTCTGCATCTGATTTTGTCATATTGCTAAATATGTCAGATATTTTCTTGCTGAGTCACATGAATGATATCATAGCTGAAGAATTTTCACATGAAATGGCTCATAAAGATATTGGTCAACATGGTGCTGCTGAACACCAAATATTCTTTCTTCCCAGGTCTTGGAAATTATGCTGCTAGGTATTTTGGAGCTGGGAAAAGGAAACAGCCATCTTCAGCAGTTTTTAAAAAAATATTTAATGTAGCTGAAACCTCATGATCCTGTGCTCTCATTTGACATTTCCTCACTGGTGATGCACATGCCTAAGAGCTGTTAATTTGTACTTGTGCAAGTGAACTTTGAATTGGAAGTCTCCCTGAGAAAATCCTGGTACACACTTTGCAGTAGTGTCAGTTTACACTCTGTGGCTTGGTGTTTTCTCCCTGAGCTTCATTTCCTTCCAAATCATCTAATATTAGTACTTTAAATTTCTCAACTTAATAGAATCCCTCATATCATTAATAGTTCTGCTATGCAGATGAAAGTAGCAAAAATATGTGGAGCTAAAATATCACTTCCCTGATAATATGTATAGGAATTAGTAGTGTATAAAATTATTGCACCCTAATAAATGTAGCTTGAGTCCTGATATAGGTAGTCAGAGCAAGTCATTTAATTCAGGAAATAAACAGAAGCCTAAAATTAATCGACAGTTTTTATGAAAGAAAATCACCCCATTTCATGATCTCAAAATTAAAAGACTAAATACCCTAAGGAGAAAATATCCTCACTGCACTGAAGAGAACACAGTCCTCGGGGCAGAGCCGACAACGAGAGCCAGATGGCCCTCTGAGGGACCGGAAGCCTCGCTCATCAGCCCAGTGTGGCCCTTCAGTGCCCTCCCAGGACCCTGCGGCCCACTGATTGCACCGCTGTGGAGAATGGAGTCAGTCACCCAGACAGACGTGCAGGGAGTTCCGTGCACCAGAGGCGAACCAGCTTGTTCTGTAAGAAACAGTGTCTCTAGGTCCTCTTCAGGGCCACAATTTCTGTGTCTTTAGGAAGGTGCCCAGGTCTCACTGGGGAGCCTAGCATTGTGGTGTCCCCAGTGCAACACTTCATTTAATTTTACTTTCTTCTCCCCTGCATAATAGGAACTGGGGACAGCTGTGCTTGAAACTTCTCTAAATTCCCTTGACACATCTGTGAGGGATTCGGAGGTTGCATAATGCAGACAACACTAAACTGTGTCATTTTAATGCTTTCATCAAATTCACCCAATCCCGTTCCATGCTTTGCCACACCCCTGCTCTACGGCAAGATTCCCAAGGCTCTCAGGAGTTGCCAGTGCCTCTCCCTATAGCAGGGATGGCAGTCCGTGTAGAGATTTCAGTGATGATAAACAGCCAGCTGTGACACGCATGCCGTACATTCGCCATCACTTCCTTACAATGTGTGGCCACCACCCTCGTCCCTGGGTCCATTCCCACCTAGATTACCTGGTTTCCAGGTAGTATGGTTCTGTGTTTCATGATTTCCAAACAGTTTCATATCTCAAGCTCCGAATAAATTTTAGAAGTGAATTTTAAGAGAAATGAAGTGAAAAATGGTAAAATAGAGGCAGATCTGGAGGTGAGTTTGAGGTGGTCACAGGTAGGTTGAATGTGATTAAAGTTGAGACAGAGCCCAAGGCAGACTTCCCTCTGTGAGGCAGCTGAAAGATCGGCCCTCATCCTCACTAGTGGAGGTCTGGAGAGGCCTGCACTCTCTCTGAAAGAAGCAGTAGAAGGTTAGGTTAATTCTCTGGTGTGTATGCAAATTTATGTAAAAGATACAGAGGCCTGTGATAAATTGAGACCATATCACCAGCAGTCAAAAGAAAATATGAACATTTTAGGTAGACTCACTGGTATTTCAGACAATAAGGTTAGAAGACACTACATCTAAGCAACTTATAACCAAGACAGTAAAAGTTATTGTTAAAAATGGCACAGTAGACACTACCTGGACACAGGCTTTATGTGAGAAAAAAGGCTGGATTTATTCTGTCTGAATGCAAGCTGAAATTGTGAATGATATCAGCAGTTGGCTGGGAGAGAAAGTAAGTTTTTATAGGTTTTGAGGATGGGGCTATAATCCTATGGAATCTGGTGTGGAAGGTTTATGATTGAGGGTTCAAAGACAGTCAACACAGGTGTGCAAACAATACTGGACTCTTCTGCACCAAGAAGGTTGTATATTCCATTTTAAATTTTCTTTATGGCCAGCTGTTCTGTTTACTGAGAATAGCATGGCCTTTTTGTTCTTTGTTGAGTGTTGCATGTTTGCTGAGATCTCACTTGGGTCAGGCATGATAATTAGAACAGATAAAATGGATGAAAACTTCAGTTATTTACATAGATAAGTAGAAACTTAAAAGGAACCAACTAGAAATACTGAACAGAAAATCTAACATCCATAATGTATAATTTCACATGGACAGCCCTAGTAAGATTGGAAACAGAAGAAGCAAGCTATAACAAACTTATATTGTTGTGTTCTTTTTGTTTTGTTTTGTTTTTTGGTACAGGGGATCGAACTTGGGTCCTTGCGCTTGTGAGGCAGGCGGTGGAACCACTGAGCTAAATCCTCTGCCCCTTATAACAAACATAAACAAATTAATAGAAGTCTAAACTCAAGCTAAAATGAAAAGATTAAAGGTTTAAAACAAGAAATTAGCACAAGCATTTGAATAAGCCTTCTGATTTATTGTTATTCTGATATATATTCTGATATATTATATATATATTCTGATATATTGTACATTAGAATGAATATACAATGAATATACAAATACAATTCTGATATATCAGAAACATTGAGGAAGATAGGAGAAGTAACAGCCTTATTGTTTCTAATGGTAATATAGTACATCATCCAGAAATTTGAAGAAACTGTGAAACAAAACTCATGACATCTAGAAATATTGCAGGGAAGTTGCTGAAAATGAGAAAATCTGAATAAGAGTTACCTTAATGGAGTCGTGTTGTCATAGATGCAAAATGAGACAATAAAAGTACGTTATTGTCAGACAATGCAATCCAGAAGAAAATAGAGCTGTATCTTAAAAGTCAAAACAAAAATCTTTTATTCCCTAGATGTACACATCCAGTACAGGTAATTTTTGATGATAAAAGTGAAACATTTTTCAGATATATGAAGGCTGGGAGTATTGCTCCCCATCAGATACAACATAAACCAGGGAAGGTTCTTAAGGATTCAGATAATTGAAAATTGAGGGAAACATGTGGGGGCTGGGGTGCAGCTGCCACCCCTGGGCTCTGCTCCGGTCCCGCATCCTTGTCCAGCGTCGTCCTGCTGGCCACGCCCTGCACGGACTTTCTCTTACTTCCTCCTCTTCATTTGAAACCTATGAGCCATTTCTAATGGGTTTTTTTTCCAGTGGAAATGTCAAACAGGAGTCAAAGTTAACTTTTTTAAAAATATGTATGAATGTTCAGCACTCAGCGTTTTGAGAAGACTAACCTCTCCCCTGACTCACCTCCGCATCCTTGTTTCAAAACAAGAAAAGGGCTAACGCATGCATCTGTTTCTGACTGTTCCACTCCTTTGCTCCCCTCCGGGTCCACCCTGCACCCCACAAGCTCTTCTTCCCTTCATGACACAGGAATGTCAGGCCTGATGCTGCTTCACTTTTTTCTTGGTCCCCAGCATTGTTTTTGTTTCCCTCCATGCTTCTCCTTTGCGCAGATCACCTCCTCTCCGGATGGAATGCTGCTTGTATTTCCCTTTTCCCATTTCAAGGCTGAAATCTGTCTCATGCTATAGGACAGGAGGGGAGAGAGCCAACGGCCCCCCTTTCTGTTGATTGGGAGGAAGTCAGCCTTGATTTATTAAGTACAGCTCGGCTAGTGCTGGTCCTGTGGATAACCTTTGTCAGAATTACCTCCGTTTTGTTCATAATTCTGAGAGATTTTTGATTTTAATCTTGAATGGATGGTGAATCTTGTCAAAGCTTTTATCTTTTAAGATGATCACCCTGCAGCTCTCACAGAATTTCTATTTTTAATTAATTATGCAGATTAAAATGTGTTCCCCATTCTTTCCATCTGGGTGGGTCCCCTCACTTGATCCCAATGCCTTGTACTCCTTGCAGGAGACTAGATTTGATAGGGTGTTTTGCGCATGCTCGAGGCGGGCATTGGGCTGCAGGGTTCTTCCAGTGCCTGACATTGGTATCTGTGTATTAACAGACACCCATAAAAATTGAGAAATGTCCCGTGTCCTCTATTTGCTGAAATTCTGTGAACTTTGTTTTCTTTCTTCCTATAACATTCAGTAGAACTTTGCAGTGAAAACACTAGAACGTTTTCCTTTGAGGATTTTAAAACGTGAGTTTGTAGTCTGTGGCTTGTGAAGAACTGGTCCATTTAGTCTCAGCCATGAATTCCCTAGCATGTCGTGAGTTAGATTTACATATCCTTCCTTCCCATCTGTGTATCGTCTTTGGTGACTGTCTGGCCAAGACTTTTGTCCATTTCTTAGTCTGGTTGTAAATTTTCATGATGTTGACAGATAGGAGGTTTATAAAATATGTTTTGGATAAGTCTTTTGTCAGGTGTCTTTTGCAAATGTTTCTTCTGGGCCATGGTGTGACATCTGCCTCTCTGGACATTGTTTTCCTAGTGCATAAGAGTTCTGTTAGGGAGATGTGGAGAGAATCTGCTCAGTCTCATCTCTTGGGAGCAAGGCAGTCATTTATTCAATGTGGGCAAGCAGGTGGACTGGCTCTGGCAGAAGCAGGATAGAAAGGGGAGAGCATAGATTTAAGTAGAGTGGTTGCTAGGTGGCTGTCAGGTTGGTGGGAGGATTCATTGCAAGAGGAGTCTGGGGCAAAGATAGGGTGTTCTGTGCTCCTTGGAACAGGTGTTGGTGTAGATGTTTCCTGGAACCCAGCGGTGGGACACGATGGCCTTTCCCACTGGTGCCCAGTGTGGGTGTGATGGCTCTTCCAGTGGGTGGCAGAGTTTTCTGCCTGGCCAAGCTGCGGTAGGGGTGTCCAGGATATGCCATGTCCCAGGGTTTGATAATTTTAAACTTAATGAAGTCTGTTTTACCAATTATATCTTTCATGGATTGTGTCTTTAGTGTTATATTTTTAAACAGCATTGCCATATGCAAGGTCATCTAGGTTTTCTATTGTGTTTACTTCCAGCAGTTTTGAGTCTTGTGCTTTACATGGAGTTCTATGATCCACCTGTGTTAACATTTGTCAAGGGTATAAAATCTATGTCTAGATTAATTTCATCTTTCATACATGGATGTTCAGTAATCCCAGCATACTTTGTTGAAATGCCTGTCTCTGCTCCATTGGCTTGCTTTTGCTCCTTTGTCAAAGATCAGCTGACTTTGTTAAATACATGTATATATGGATTAGATATTCTGTTCCTTTGATATAGTTGTCTGTTTTTATTTTTTAGCAAACACGGTGTTTTAATAAAATATTAAAATCTGGCATTTGCTATGTACAGCAAATTAATATTGCTCCATCCAAACCAACAAATTTGTTTCTGCTTTTTAGACAAATAATTCGTCACCCTAACCCTTACCCATCCCTCCTCCTCTCCAGCCCCATCTCCTGTGGTTTCCTAATCTTCAGTGCAGTGCTAAGCGACACTCTCAATGGCATGAGGTTTGACAACAGCAGGACTGTCATCAGAGCTGGGTGAGGCATTGAGGGCCATACCCAGGCCTCACTCTGCTCCTGGGCAGGGTGGGTTCAGAATGCATGTGACATCCTCACTCTCAGTTGGCCATAAAGATAGACACCTTGGCCCAGCCTGGGAAACCTGTAGTGGCGGGAGGAATGGCTGGGATCCCAGCAAAGTCATGGCCCTGTGCCCAGTATCAGGAGAATCCAGCCGCGGTCATGTTATTGTTCAGTTCCTTTAGAAATGTTTCCCCTTCAAAAATATTCCAGGTCCTTCTTGCCTCAAATGAAGAATTGGAAGAGAAGAAGCCAAAAATAGTGCTAATACTTATTTGAGAACTGTGGGGTGAACGGGTATGAAAGAAATCAGCTCTACAGAGTGAAGTTGGGCCAAACAAAGAACAAGAGGGTAAAAGCAAAACTAAAAGTACATGCTGCATCTGTGAAATGCAGTGGAGAGTAAAGTTGAAACTCACAGTAGCAGCTTTCCATGATGGCCACTCTTCTTTTATGCTGTCCTCATCTCATGGGTGCTCAGGAGAAGACCCACATCCATGGTCCTCAAGCTGCCCAGGTATCTTGTGATTGACAGGCTCAGCTCATTTCCCCAGCCAGCTTTGCCATGCCCCATCTTCTATACCAGTCAGACCTGATGTGTGAGCAGGAGCCCTGGGATGGCTGTGGCCAGAGGAGCAGTGACCTGCTTCTGGGAACAGGGTAACATGGCGGGAAAGTGTAGGAGGGCAGTGCCCAGGACAGAGTGGGCACCGTGCCTGCAGGCAGCACTCCTTGGCCAAAGTCAGTGAATCATCTGTCCAGGGAGCAGAAGGCACCCAAGGCAGTGAGTGGTCCCTGGAAGTCAGGTCAGCTGTTGAGTGGCAGGTCCCAATCCAGGTGATGGGAGAGGGTGGGGAGGACTTGGGCTGACAGGTGGGCAGAAGGTAATGGCTTGGCCTGGACCACTCTGGTCTGTAGGAACTTAGCCACTGGCCAGGCAGACCCTGGGAGGACGTCCTTAGACGATGTCTTTGAAAATCTTCAGTCCTTTCTCCTTTTGGTGAGGGAGGGCTGAGCAGGCTCCCTGGTTGACAGCTGTCCCTTTGGAAAGGTCCTGTTTTTCAGCATGAAATAGTGGTTGGTGGCAGATTTTTTGTGCAGAACGCTCTCATGCATCTTGCTGTGGTCCCCGTTCAGGCTGCAAAGGCCACCTGTATTTCACACCTCAGGCCAACATGCCCTCTGCCCCAGTCCTATTGCACACACATTTGTCTCCTCCTGGAACTTGGTCCTTCTCTCTCCCGCCTGAGGACATTTCACTTAAAGTCCCCTGACCTCCTGGTCCCCACCCAGGCCACACCTCTGAGCCTAGAGGTCCACACCGCCTCCCTTGCACCAAGCTGGGCAGCCCTCTGCTCAAGGTCAACTGGGAGAGGACCTCGCAGGGCACGACCCTCCCTGACCCCGCCCCACGTGACCACAACGCCCCGCCCATCGCTGACAGGCATGCGCATTGAGCACAAAGGCCACCGGACAGCAGGGACTCCTGGGGTTCGCTGTTCCCTCTGGACGGTGGCGTGGCGGTTGTAGGAGGCAGGAGGCGAGGTGCAATGTGTAGGGGAGTGGAAGCTGTGGACCCAGGAGACCCGCTCCCCAGTGGAAATGTGGGCTGTCCTGGCAGAGAAGCAGGTGAGAGAGGGCAGCTCTTCACTGGAGGCCCGGACTCTGGGTGGGGTCCTTCCACAGACCTGCGCCAGGGAGGCCGAGAAGGGACTGCGGAAGGGACTTCGGGTTGGGGGGCCTGTGGGGGTGGAGCCTGTGGGGCGGGGTTTGCGGAGAATGGGAGGGGCAGCATGGGGAGAGCGGGCACCGGGCCTCAGGTCACCCCGTGACAGGCTTTGGTGGCCTGCAGAGGAGAGTGCTGCCTAGGGGCCAGCCGCAGCAGGCCCCCAGCCTGGGTGCTTCAGCCCCTCCCTGGTCCTCTGGATACGGGAGGACTCT
>NW_004624955.1:763977-802951 GCF_000247695.1 Heterocephalus glaber | reverse complement strand
TTAAGTGAAATAAATAGGACACACGTGTAAATACCGAATAGTTTCTCTAGTGTGAGAAATTGAAAGTGTAAATAAGGATGAAAATGATTAAAATGAATAATTGATAATTTGAAATAAGAAACGGTCCAAGGGTTTGGGGATGGTGGAAGGGAAAGGGGAAAGGGAAGAAGGGAAAGAAAAAAATTATGAGAAAAAAAATAGAATCAAACTCTGTGTAGATAGGGAAGGGTGGAGGGGCTGAAGGGTGCACAGGTAATGGAGAAAAAAATAAAAACTAAGATGCATCATGTTCTGGTACAAATACCCAATGATAAATATAAATGTATTTTATACCTAAAATGTACCAATAAATACATATTTTTTTAAAAAATAAAATAAAGTAAAATAAAAAATAAAGAGGGTAAAATGGAAAAAAAGAAAAGAAAAAGAAAGAAAAGAAAATGGCCATACTTCCAAAACTACTATATAGATTCAATGCAATTCCAATTAAAATTCCAGCAGCAAACTTCACAGACCTTGAGAAAACAGTCCAAAAATTCATTTGGAATATCACCTGAATTTTTGTGTTTCCTCAAAATTCCTATATTGGAATCCTAACTCCCAAAGTGATATTGTTATAAGGTGGGGTCCTTCTGGTGACTGGGATTAATGCCGTTATACAAAAGGCCCTAGGAACTTTCTTTCCCCTTCTACTACATGGGGACACAGATAGAAGGTGCCACCTATGAGAATCAGGTCATTTGCAGACAATGAATCTGTCAGTACCTTAGATTTGTTCTTTCCATCCTCTGCTGACATGTGTATTAACTATCTGGTATTTATAAGTTACTTAGTGTATGAAAATTTGTTATAGTAACCCAAACTGGTTAAGACCATAGTGATATCCCATTGTGATTATAATTTGTATCTTCACAATGACTATGTTGGTCATTTTTTATGTATTTGCTTTCTTGACTATAAACTTCTTGAGAAACTTATAGTTAAATACTTAAGAAGATCGGTATTTAGTTTAAAATCCATGAAATTAAATAAGTTGCTGTACACATAAATGAAATTCTTGGAAAAGGATTAAAAGGCTTTGAATGAGAAACAGAAGCAGAGAAGCTGGGTAACTTGCAGGATCAGCCTATAATAAAGACTTCTCAATTCAAGTATCTCAAGAAAAATATTCTGTCTTTATAACACCTATGTGTACTAAGTTCCAAATATCTTTGACAACCTTCAACTTTCTCGAGTGTCAGCATCACTCTGTGTGGTCAATCATGTATATGTACTTGAAAAAGTCTCTTCCCTTAATTAGCTTCAATGAGATAGAGTTGACAAAAAAAACATTGATATATGTTTTGTGTTACAGCCGATGTTTTGACACATGTACACATTGTGATACAATTACCACAGTCAAGCTAATTAGTATATCCACAACCTCACAAAATTAACTTGTGTATATGAATATAACAATCCTTAAATTCTTCACTTTTAGTAATTTCAAGTATAAGATACATTATGGTTTTTCTATAGCCAACATACTGTACATTAGGTATCTAGAATTCACACATCTTCCCAATGAAAGTTTGTACACTTTGATGAACACTTTCCTGTCACCTCCATCCTCTCATCTCTGATGACCACCCTCTTTCTCTGTTTCTGAGTTTAATTCTTTTGGAATCTACCCATTAGTAAGTTTATGCAGTATTTGTCTGTCTGGGTCTGCTTATTTCTTGTAGCATAATTCAGTCCAGGTTCTGTGTTTCTTCCTAAGCAGGCTAACATCCAGGATGTGTCTCTGTGTATGTTCACCATGTATCATACATCCTTTCACTATTCATCCTTTGGCTCACACTAAGATTTTTGTTTTGAAACTTGGCTATCATAAACAATGATCCAATGAACATGAGAGGACAGATGATAGTACAGATATCTCTTCGAGACAGTAATTTTATTTCCTTTTGAAATAAAATATGCCTGAAAGTGACATTTCTGGCTTCTATGATAGTTTTAAATTTTTGAGGAATCTCCATTTGGATTTCCATAATGGCTCTACTAATCTACATTCACACCATTAATTTATATAAGAGTCATTTAACACATCTTCCCCAACAATTATCTTTTGACTTTTTTTCAAGGCAGGGTCTCACTTTGGCCTTGAACTCACTGAGTAGCCCAGGCTAGCCAAGGAGATCCTCCTGCCTCAGCCTCCCCAGTGCTAAGATTATAGGTTTGCACCACCATGCCCAGCCTCTTTTGATTTTTTGACAGTAGCTATTCAAATAAGTGTGAGGTAATATCTCATTGTATTTTTGATTAGTATTTCTCAGGTCATTAGTGATGTTGAGCCCCTTGTCATACAAATTTGAACATTCATGTGTTTTGTTTTGTAAATTCAAGACGTTTACACATTTTAAAAGCAGGTTATTAGGGTTTATTTGTTCTTTGTTTTTTTGTTGTTGTTTTGATTTGTTACTTCATTTTGTTTTGGTGTTGTTGTATGAGGGTTTTTTTATAGATTTTATAGATTTTAGATATTAACCCTTTATAAGATAGTTCATAAAATTTTCCCTATTCTATAGATTGCCTTTATACTTTATTATTTCCTTTGTTATGCAAAAGATTTTTAGTTTGATATAGTCTCACTTGTTCATATTCATTTTTGTTACCTTGTTTTTCACATCATATCCAAAAACTCATTGGCAAGACCAATATAATTGTAATATTTCTCTATATTTTACAGTTTCAGGTCTTACATTTGAGTCTTACTCTACTCTGAGTAAATTTTTTTATATAATATAAAAATCCCATTTCTTTCTTTCTTTCTTTTTTTTTTTTTTTTTTGCAGGTAGATATCCATTTTTTCCAATACCACTTACTGAAGGGACTGTGATTTCACCATTAGATATTCTTGGACCATTTATCAAAGATTACTTGACAATATATGTATGAGTTCATTTCTGGGTTTCTATCCTGCTCCATTGGTCAGTGTGCTGTTTTTATGCCAATACTGAACCATTTTGACCATTATAGCTTTGTAATATAATTTGACACCAAGAAGTGTAATGCCTGTATCTATGCTTCTTTTTTTGCTCAACACTGCTTTAATTATGCAGGGTCTTTTGTAGTTGCATACAAATTTTTGCATTGTTTTATCTCTTTTTGTAAAAACTGTCATTGGTATTTTGATAGCAACTGCACTGACTCTGAACAGGGTAGAATGACCCAATTTTGACAATTTTTATTCTTTTGATCTATAAATAGACATGGGCTACCTTTCCCTCTTGACTTCTTCAGTTTCTTTTATCAATGTTTTATAATTTTTAATTATTGTAAAGATTTTTCATTTCCTTGGGTAAATTTATCCCTAAGCATTTGGCTATTTTTGATGCAATTGTAAGTGGGATTGTTTGCTTACTTTGTTTTTCAGAGAGTTCATTATTAGAGTGTACAGTTGATTATTAGCTGATTTTTATATGTTGACTTGGTATCCTTCAACCTTATTGAATTTATTAGTCCTTGAGGGTTTTTCAGGAGGTTGTGTCATCTGCAATCAGACATGATTTAACATCCTCCTTTCCAATTTGAATGGCTTTTATTTCATCCTCTTGCCTAAGTTCTGTGTTAGTACGTTTTGTACTATGTTGAATAGAAGTAGGGAGAGTGAGCATTCTCATCATGTTCTTCTTTTTTTAATTAATTTTATTGGTACATTTTAGGTATACAATATAATGACATTCATCATTGGAAATTTGCACCTTTACATAATCTCTCTTGATTCTTATTTTTTCCCCCTTTTTTGCCCTTCTGTCCCTTCAACCCCTCCACCCCTCCCTATTTACAAAGACTTTCTTCCAATTTTTCCATTTTCTCATATTTATTCCTTTCCCTTCTTTCCTTTCCCCTCCCTCTCCCCCTTCCCCTTCCCCTTTGCCCCTTTTCTTCCTATTTCACATTATCTATTATACCTTTTAGGTCTTATTTACACTTTCAGTTTCTCACACTAGAGAAACTATTCGGTATTTACACATGCGTGTCCTATTTATTTCACTTAAGAGTATCGCCTCAATGTGCATGCATTCAACTATAAATGTCTCTAATTTCTCATTTTTATGGCTGAATAGTACTCCATTTTATTAAAAAACCACATTTTCTTTATCCAGTCTCCAGTTGTTGGGCAATTGGGCTGCTTCCAAGATTTAGCTACCAGGAATTGTGCTGCTATCAACATGGGTGCACATATATCACTGTGGTATGATTCTTTTAATTCTTTGGGGAAGATAGCCAGTAGGGGAATAACTGGGTCAACTGGGACTCTCATCACGTTCTTGATGATAGAGGGAACTCTTCCAGCTTTTTATCATGTTAGCTATGGGTGTGTCCTATATGGATGATTTTTATTATGCTAGATATATTTCTTCTGTTTTTGTTTGGATCAAAAATGTCCCCCCAAAAGTTCATGTATTCAGAGATGGGACTTTTGGAAGGTGATTCGAACATGGGGGCACTAGCTGAATGGGCAGTTAGGAGGTGGGGTTTACTGGAGAAAGTAGTCTCTGGGTGTGTATAGGATATGCATGCGCTCTCTCTCTCTCTCTCTCTCTCTCTGCCATGAAAGCTGCCATGAAGTGAGCAGCTTTCCCCTGCTATATATCCTTTCATCCTTGGAGCCAGTTGACCATGGTCTGAAATTTCTGGAAGAGTGAATCAAAATAAACTTTTCCTCCTTTAAATTGTTTTCTCAGACATTTGATAACAAGGATCAAAAGCTAATACAAAAATTGGTACCAGAAGTGGAGTGTTTGCTGTGACTACACTTAACTATGTTTAAAGAAGCCTTCAGAACTGGTTTGCTGGTCTTGTTTCTAATTTAATACATTGAAATTCTACCCTGTAAGATGATGGAATTAGAATGTAAGTCTTCATTGGAGTCACTAAGTCATAAAAACAAAGACCACATAAATGAAATTAATCTCATTATAAAAGAGACCACAGAAGCTACACAACCCTTTCCACCATTGAGAAACAAAACTAAAATTTGCACTCTATGAATCACCAAACACCAAAACTATCAGTGCCCTACCTTGGATTTTTTGGCATCTTTAGAACTATAAGAAATAAATATTCATTGTTTATACACCACTCAGTTCTTGCTATTTTGTTAGAGCACCCTGAATGAACAGCTGGGGTTTTATTACTGATTCAATCTTATTATTATTAGTCTGTTAATATCTTCTATTCCTTCATGATTGATTTTTAGTAGCTTGTATGTTTGTGGGAATTTATCTATTTCTAGTTTATCAGATCTGTTAGGGTATAATTGTTCATAATAGACTCTTAATAAGTTTTGTTTTACTGTGGTAATACTGCTATAATACTGCTATAATACTGCTTTCATTTGCTATTTTACTTATTTGGGTCATCTCTCTTTTTTCATAGACCAGTTAGACTTTTCAATTTTGTTTATCCTTTCAAAATCCTACTCCTTAGTTTTGTTGATTTCATTTGTTTTTCTAGGTTCTATTTCATTTATATCTGCTCTGACTTCCTTCTTTGAACTTTGGTATTAGTTTGATCTTTCTTTTCTACTTCCTGGAGGTCTAAAATTAGGTGATTTGAAATCTTCTCTTCCTCCCTCTCTTTCTTTTCTTTTCTTTTCTCTTCTTTTTCTGCCTTTCTTTCATATTCTTTCCCTTTTGGTGTAGATTTTTATTGCTATAAATTTCCCTCATAGAAATGCTTTTGATGCATCCCAGAAATTTTCGCATGTTGTGTTTCCATTTTCAATTATGACAAGATTTCTTTCTTTCCTTTTTAATTTGTTCTTTGCCACATTGGTTGTTTAGGATTGTGTTTATTTTCAGATATTTGCAATTTTTCCAGTTTTCCTCCTGTTATTTATCCCCAATTTTATCTCATGGTGATTGGAAAAGATATTTCATATGATTTAAACCTTGAATTTGTTTTGTAGTCTAATCCAATCTAACCTGGAGAATGGTTTATGTGACTTGAAAAGAATGCATATTTTGCTGCTCTTAGGTGGAATATCTTTTACATATCTTATTAGGCCCATTTGGCCTAAAATTTAAGTCAAGTCCAATATTACATTATTGTGTTTTCTCTAAGAATGATTTACCCATTGTTAAAAGTGGAAGTCTCCTACTGTTACTGCACTGCTGTCTATTTCTTTTTTTTTTCAGATCTGGTACTATCTGCTTTATCTGTTCCTATCCTGCAATGTTGGCTGCATATATATTTACAATTATTTCATCCTCTTTACGAATTGCCTCTTTAATCATTATATAATGACTTTCTTAATCTCATATCATTTTGACTTAAATTGCATTTTACCTGAAACTAATACAGTTCCCCCTCTCCCTCTTGGTTTAAGTTTGCATGGAATACATTTTTCAATCAGTTTACACATGTGTTTACAGGTGAGGTGAGTTTTTTGTAGGCGATCTATATGTGGATACATTTTTTATCCATTCAGCCACTCTTTATCTTTTGATTGGAGAATTAAATATATTTACATTGAAAATAATTGTCAATAGATAAGTATCTAGTGTTACCATTTTCTTCATTTTTTTCTGAGTATTTTCTAGGTTGTTTGTTCTTTTCTTCCTCTCTTTTGGTCTCTCTTTGTGATTTCATGATTTTATGTAGTAGTATAGTTTTTTGTGCATCTGCAATTGTTTTTTGGTTTGTGGATAACACAAGCCTTACATAAAACTCTTACATTTATAACAATCTACTTTAAGCTACTAACAGATTAACTTCTATTGTATATAAAATATATACACTTTCACTACACTTGATCTTACCCAAAAGGCCTAGAAGTGATAAAAAATATATACGCTTTTACTAACGTCTCTTTCTATGGTTTTGATGTTACAATTAACACTGTTTTATACTGAATATCTATTAATTATTATAGCTATTGTTACGTTTAATATTTTTGTCTTTTAACTTTACTCAGTTATAAATTATTTACACAACATTTTAGTATTAGAGAATTCTGAATTTGACTATATACTTGCCTTTACCAGTAAGTTTTATATATTTGTGTGTCTTCATAATACTAATTAACACTATTTTGTTTCAGTTTGAAGAATTCCCTTTAGTAGTTCTTGTAGGGCAGTTCCAGTGGTAAAGAACTTCCTCAGCTTTTGTTTGTCTGAGAAAGTCTTTATCTTTTGAAAGACAACTTTCCCCAGTAAAGTATTCTTGACTGGCTGGGATTTCTTTTTCCAGCACTTTGAAAATGCCATGCCATTCTCTCTTGATGTGCAAAGTTTCTGTTGAAAAACCCACTGATACTTTTATGAGGAGTCCATTGTGTGTAATAAGCCTCTTTTTTTTTTGCTGCTTCAAAATTCTCTGCCTTTGACTTTTGACAATTTGATTATAATATATCTTAGTCTTGTTTTGAAACCTGGAGGACTTTTGCAGGGAGGGGAAGCACTGGGGATTGAAGTCAGGGCTTTTAGACTCAACTATATCCCAACCCCTTTTTTCTTGTGAGAAGTTTCCCAGGCTGGACTCAAATTTGCCATCCTCCTGCTTCAGCCTCCCAGAGTTCTAGGATTACAAGTATTTATCACTATGCCCTACTGAAACTTGGAGACCTTTAAGCTCCAAGGGAACTTTGGGAAGTTCCAAATTGGAATTTAAAAGATTAATTTTTTTGCCTGTTGTTTTTTGTTGTTGTTGTTCTTTCTTCCCTTTCTGAAACTTCATAACACAATTGTCAGCTTCCTTGAGATTAAGTTCCATAAATCTTTTAGGCATTTTTTCATGTCTTTTCATTCTTTTTTCTTATGTCTCCTCTGAATATTTTCAAAAGAACTGTCTTTAAGTTCACAGAATTTCTCTTGCTTGATCAAGATGACTGATGACATTATTACATTTCTCATTTTATTGTATTTTTCAACCCTAGAATCACTGTTTAGCTCTTTTTTTAGAATTCTTGTCTCTTTATTGAATTTTGTTTTCTCATATGCTGTTTTTCTGATTTTTGGAAGGTTTGTGTATCTGGAATATCATATAATTTACTGAGATTCTATAAAACAATTATTTTGAATTCTTTGTCAGGCAATTGGTAGATATCCATTTCTTTGGGTTTCATTGGTGGAATATTATTGTGTGTTTTTGATGATGTCAAGTTTCCTTGAATTGTCATGTTCCTGGTCTTGTTTGCTTTTGAAGAAACAGCCACATCCTCCATGGTACTACCTTTAATAAATACTGTTACCCACGACTTGCTCCAAGTTTTGAGAATCTCTTACTTTTCTGTGGATCTTCACACTTCCCACCTCTTGTTCCTTCTTGGAGTAGGGATCATAAGATTCTGTATCTTGCAAGGGGGCAGTAGAGATTGAACTCAGGGTCTTTGCATTGGGCTACAGCCCAAGTTTTTTGTTTTTGTTTTTGTTTTGAGATAGAGTCTCACTAAATCACTCATGTTAGGCTTGAATATGTGATCCTTCTGCCTCTTTTAGTGCTAAGGTTATAGGCATTCACCACCATGGCAGGCTACACCAGACTTGTTATGTCCTTTTGATCCTGTGAAGCAGGGCTGAATACTTCTCATTTATTTTCCATAAGGGAGTGCTCTGAAATAGTCATTAATTTCCTTTTCCTAGTCTTGCAGGCTGTCAGTGTGAGAAACTTGTACTTGCTCTGTGTGGGGAAGTGCATGGGGTGCTGGCTGAGCAGGGGAGGTCATGAGACACACTGAGCACCTGATGTGCCCCTGGGTAGCTGGGCAGGGTGATGAGTGTGCCAACCAAGGAGCTTGGAGCAGATATCCTGCAGCAGTCTATGGACCAATCAGAAGGCCTCCTCTCCGTCCTTTCAACCCCTCCCACCCATTCAGCTGAGCTAACCACCTCCATATTGTGAATGGGTGAGAAAGAAGTCGACTTGTTATTAAACAGTATTTCACAAAGTTGGGGGATCTAGATGCTCCCTTGCTACAGTCTCACTTGCTTTTTCCCCCCAGCTTTTATTTTGTATTAGTAAATTGTTGCAATATATAATGATTACATTCCTGATGCAGAGTTGGTCTATGTGCATAACACATCTCAATTCCTTCTTCATTGCCTTCCCCTCCCCTTCCTCCCTCCTCTCTCCACCTCTTAATCCTCTCCCCATGTAAGAAAGATTTATCTCCCCACTTCCTACTGTCTATCTTATATTTTTCTCTTTATTTACAATCTAGGTTTCTCCTCTAAGGGGAATGATGAAATACTTTTAAAAAATTTTAAATTTTATTTTATTGATATATTTTAGGTATAAAATATAATGACATTCAGCACTGGAAATTTGCACCTTTACATAATCTTCTTGGTTCTTATTTTTCCCCATTCCCCTGCCTTCCCTTTGTGAGACCAGGATGAACCCAAGAAACGTCGTCTTGGCCTGTAGATGAATTCCCCTCATGCTCCCCCCCTTATAAAGTAGATGTTTTTGTGACTATTTGTTCTGCTTCTGTAAACTTGTTTCATTGCTTCTTGGAAAGAGATAGTGCCTGGTGCCTCCCTTTACTGTAAATTGCCCTAATCTGACACAGTGAGATACCTGAGTTGTGAAAAATAATTTTGCAACTAGTCAAAAACATGCCTTCCCTTGAACTTCTCTTCTTAAAATAACACCTATAAAAGCTATGCTGCTATGACACCCCATATAAACTGTGCTATCCCTGGACTCAGGGCTTCACTTTGCTTAGGGAGTGGAGTCCACGCGTGTGAATAAACTCCTTTCAGTTTTAACTTTGTCGTTGGTCCCAGTGTTTGATGATTTATTGGCTCGCTTGGCACAACACCTTTCAACTCCTCCACCCCTCCCTATTTACAAAGACTTTGTTTCCTTTTTTTCATTTTCTCATATTAATTCCATTCCCTTCTTTACTTTCCCCTACCCTTCCAACTTCCCCTTCCCCTTTGCCTCTTTTCTTAAATACTTAAATTTGTGAGTTTGATTTATTTCACTTAACATTATGGTCTCAAGACATACCCATTTTTTCTACAAATGGCTCTAGTTTATCCTTCTTTATGGCAGAGTAGTACTCCATTGTATATAAATACCACACTTTCTTTATCCATTCATCTGTTGATGGGCATATAGGCTGCTTCCCAATTTAGTTATAATCAATTATGCTGCTATAAATGTGAGTATGCATGTATCATTGTAACACAATGTCTGTAACTCTTTCAGGAAGATACCTAGAAGGGCAATAACTAAGTAAAGTAGAATTTCTAATTTCAGTTTTTTGAGGCATCTCTGAACAAATTTCCAAGGTAATTGTACTAGTTTACATTTCCACAAATAATATATAAGGGTCCTTCTTCCCTGCAGCCTTGTCAGTATTTCTTGTTATGTGATTTCTCCATGATAATCATTTGTTCTGGAGTAAAGTAGAATCTCAGTGTTGCTTTAATTTGGATTTCTCTAATGACCAGTGACGTTGAACATGTTTTCATGTATTTATTGGTGATATGTACTTTGAGAAGTGTCTATTCATCTCATTCATCCATTTTTTGATTGGGTCTTTTATTATGGGAGAGTGTAATTTTGTGAGCTTTTTATATATTGTAGATACTAGTCCTCTGTGTGACCAATAGCTAGTAAAATTTTTTTTCTCAATTTGTCGGTTGTCTCTTCACTATGTTGGCTGTTTTCTTTACTAACAAAAAGCTTTTTAATATGACCACACTTATTGATATTCATTACTAGTTCTTGTGCCATTGAGATTCCATTCAAAAGTCCTTGCTTGCACTTGTCTTCAAGAGTTTTACCTATTCTGTCTTCCAGCAGGTTAAGTTTTTCTGTTTTAACATATAGATCTTTGATCCATTTTTATTTTAGTACAGTACATGATGAGATGTATGGGTCTATATTCAATGTAGTGCATGGTAGATAGCTAAGTTTTTGAGCACCAATTATTAAAGAGGCTGTCTTTCTTCCAGTGGATGCATTTGGCCCCCTTGTCACAGATCAAATATGTGTATGTGCCTCAGGTTGTTCATGGATCTTCTATCCTGTTTCATTGATTCACACATCTGTTTTTATGCCAGTCCTATGCTGTTTTCATGACTTTGTAATGTAACTTCAAGTCTGAGATTGCTCTTGCTATTTTGAGTCTCTTCTGTTCCATATGAATTTTAGGATTGTTTTCTCTGGCTCTGTTAGGAATGTTGTAGTTTTTTGACTATATTGTCTCTGCCTATCCAGGAACAAGGGATATCTTTTCATTTTCGGATGTCCTCTTTGATCACCTTTTTCAGAGTACTAAAGGTTTTGTTGGAGAAGTCTTTAACTTCCTTGGTTAGGTTAATTCTTAAGTATTTAATTTTTATACTATTGTGAATGGTATTTTTTTCCTAATTTCTTTCTTGCTGAGTTCATGATTGGTGTACAGAAGTGCTAATGATTTTTGTGTGTTGATTTTCTATCTGGGTACATTGCTGAATTTGGTTATTAATTCTAGGAGTCATTTGGTGGAAATTTTTGCATCCTCTATATAGAGGATCATGTCATCTAAATAATGATAATTTGACTTCCTTCTTATTTCTTTCTCTCACCTGATTGCTTTGGCTAATATTTCAAGTACTATATTGAATAGGAGTGGTGACAGTGGACATCCTTTTCTTGTTCCTGATGTTAGAGGGAGTTTTCAGTTTCCCCCATTTAATGTGATATTGACAGTAAATTTGTCCTAAATGGTTTTTATCAGACTGAGATAAGGTCTTTTTATATCTATTTTCTTCAATGTTATGGTCAATGTATGTTGGATTTGGTCAAAGACATTTTTCTGTGTTTATTGAGATGATCATGTGATTGTTGTACTTGCTTCTGCTCATGCTATGTATTACATTTATTGATTTGTGTATGCTAAACCATCCCTGCATCCATGGAATAAGCTTACTTGGTCATAATGTATGAGATTTTTGTTGATTCACTGCATTCTATTTGCCAGTATCTTATTGAGGATTTTTTCATCTATATTCATTAAAGAGATTAGTTTATAGTTCTCTTTTTATGGTGAATACTTGTCCGGTTTTGGAATCAAGATAATGGTACCTTCTGGGAATGTCTTTGGGAGTACTCTTTCCCTTTCAATTTCACTGAAGAGTTTGAGGAGTACTGGCATTAGATCTTCCCTGAAGTTATTTTAGAAATCAGCACTGAATTCATAAAGACCTGAACTTTTCTTAGTTTGTAAAAGTTTTATTACTGCTTTAACTTTATTGCCTGTTATTGGATTATTCAGGGTTTATATCTTCTTGGTTCAGTTTTGGTAGTTTATATGTATTAAGAATCTGTTCATTTCTTCTGAATTCTCCAATTTATTGGTGTACACATTTGTGAAGTACTTTCTAATAATCTAGATTTCAGCAGTGTCTGTTGTGATTTCTCCTTTTTCATTTCCAATTGCATTGACTTAAGTTTTTACTTTGTGGTAAGAATGGCTAAGGTTTTGTCTATTTTTGTTTACTCTTTTGAAGAAACAACTCTTCAATTCACTGATTCTTTGTGTTGCTTTTTAGTCTCTATTTCACTGATTTTTGCTCTATCTTTCTAATTTCCTTCCTTGTACTACCTCTAGTGCAAGGTTTTAGATTGCTCTTGCTTTACTAGGATCATGAGGTGCATTTATTATTAGTTATTTAATGGGGCTCATTCTATTTTTCTTGTGTGGGCATTCACAGCTATCCACTCCCTTCTTAGGGCACCTTTCACTGTGTCTGTAGGTTCTGGTGTGTTGCATTGGAGCACACTGTCACTTTCTGTGGGTTGGGCAGAGGTCTCTCTTGACACTGAGGTTGGCCACCTTTGGGGAGCATTGTTATGAGTAAAACAAAACTCTTCTTTTTACCCTTTTCAATACTTCTTAGAATTTTTTTCTCCAACAGTTTTTTGGAACTTCATCATCCCCTCAGCTTCCATGCAGATAATCTTATCCATGTGTAGTTGTCAAATTCTGTTTCTGCAGCCAGATGACAACTCTTCATTTGGCTTTTATGGCACCACAGTCCTTAATTTGTTGTCTTACTTTGGCTTTTGTTTCTTTCATAAATGTATATTATTCCCTGCTAGGGTTTCCTCAATTTATTTTTCTTTCATAATCCCTCCCTCGGTGATCTTGCCCATGGCACAGAGATAATACATTCATCTCCAGGCAGACTTTGCTACCAGAATATCTATCTCACTTCTCCACATCTCTATTAGCATTAGTCTTAAAAGCACATCAACCTAATTTGTCCAAAACCTAATTCATTTTCTGCTCCCCAAACTTAGCCCTCTTCAAATGCTTCTGAAAACAGCAAACGGAATCAACATCTGTGTTAAACTTGCAAAAGAGAAGCCATCCTAGGATTTTTTTAGAAGCAGAAGGGAAATATCAGATTTAGATCTCACAGAGAGATTTTTCTAGCTTCAGTGTGGAGAGCAAACAGATTGCATAGTAGGAGAAGTCTTGAGCTGCACTCGTATGTCCTGCCAGACACTGCAGAACATTTGCATTTGCTTTGCTATCTGCTGGAGTGCTGTTGCACTTCTCTTTTCAATTCTGATTCTGTCTCAAGATTTCAATTGATTCTTAAATATCTTGAGGATAACCTCTTTTAGCCTTGCTAATTCCTATTCTCTTATTAAAACCTATATATGATTTATAGCACTTCTCATAGTTATATGTGTGACTATTTTGCAAAAGTCGGCCTTCAAAAAAAAAAGTCTACTTTCTACTCAAACAGATTATCCTTGTTGTTTATGACAAGTATGTACTATGGATCCAGCAACATACACACAGAAGTTTCTTCATAAATATTGTTCAAAGAATTAAAAATATTAATAAATGAGTTCTGTGGAAAAATAAAGCATACTACAAACTTCTAGGCATACCATGAGTCAACACAAAATTTTATAATAGACGAATAATACTTGTCTTATAAGCATGATTGACCAGACATAAAAATAGATTCTGAATCAAGGAACAATTCAGTATGCTTCTCAGCCTTTTGTCTAAGATCAAGGGCAAAGAACAATTCAGTATGACTTCATTTACTTAACAGATACTTGGTTGTTTATATGTTTCTGGCATTTCAGAATAACTGTAGTACATGACATGTTACTATATCTTCAAAATATTTTCAAATTTGAAATAATAATATTGTCTATGATTTTGAGGACAAGTTTCACTTATCTTGAAAAGATGTCTCAAATTTAATCACTTCTTACTTCCTCCTATGCTACTATTTCAATCCAAGTTACCATTTTCTCTTCCATGGACTTGAACGAACTGATCAGCGTGCTTCTATTCTGGTTCTGTTATAAGGCTGCCCAGGTCAGCAGCTAGAGTGCCACTTTTAGGATATAAATTAGCTTTAAATTCTTCTGTCCTTAACTGCCCAATTGTTTCATGTGCAAGTCACATATTGCTATAAAACAGATCATTCAAAATTTGGAAGTGTAAAATAGCAATAATTTACTATGATTTGGGGGTCAAGATATTTTAAAGGCACAATAAAAATTAGACATCAATGCTCCCAGTGACCTTCAGTTGTAGTTATCTGAATGACTGGAATGGCTAGGACAGCTATACTAGGGCCATATGGCGGCTGCCTTCCTTCTCTGTAAGACGTCTGCTGAGACTGAATTGTCCCAGATGACTTCATCATGTTTGAAAGCTAGGCTGAAATTGATGGAGCAGCTGGCATTGAATAAACATCTCTGTATATGTCTTTCCCTACACAGCTCTCTATATAATTGTTTTGGAGCTCCTCACTGCATGGTAGACTCAGGGTAGACTTCTTGTATGGAAACTGGTAGGTCTCAAGGTGACTGGACAGAAGCTACAAGGGTTAGAGAATTTGCCTAGCATGCATGAGACCATTAGTTTCATCCAAACACTTCAAAAACATCAAGAGAAGAGGAGGGAAGTAGATTTTGCCTTACAATAAACAGAATAGGAAATAATTTGGGGAGATTTTTAATTGATCACACTTCTGAGCAATAACAGATTTCTTATTTACCCCCGCTGTTTCAGGCCCTGTACAACTTGCTCCCTATTCTTTCTCCAATCACATCTCTTAATTTCTTTCTCGTTGTCCTCCTCACTGTTCCTCAAATATACTGATGTTACTATCCAAATGTTTTAAGTTTGCTATTTCCTCTGCCTGGAGTTCTTTATTCACAGATAATTGAATAGCATACCCCCTAATTCATTGAAGTGTTTATGTATATGTTATCATCTTTATCATCTTTGATCACTTTTATCACCTTCAATTCCCTAATTCTTTCTAATGGTTTGCATTGCCTTTATATATCTGCCATATTGTACTTGATTTTCTTTTGTTTTTTAATACTTACTTTTCCATATATTGCATTTCTCACCTCTACAGTGTAAAATCCAGGACCAGGAACAGTTTATTTTTCAGCTCTCTAGCCCCAAAGTCTAGAAAAATGTGTGCTACTTACTAGGTGTTGAATGACATTTATTTCATGATATAAATGAATAATTCTTAAAATTATCGGGAAATTAATAAAGTTCTGCCTCTATAGAATATGTACTGAAGTATCTTTAGTCATTACATGTTTATGGTAATGAGTCTATTAAGATTTAGGAATAAACTCAAGAGGCCAACTAGAGCTGACACAAACTCAGAACTATTCCTGAAGAAATACAACACATTTTGATTTTTTACTTGGATTCATTTAAGGTATGCAAGATGCAGACTAATTTTTCAGGGAATGAAATATGAAAACTAAGACAAATGTAAATGATTAAACCTCAATATATTTTAGAAGGATCAGATGTTTTATGTCCTAATTATTTAAGATATTAACCAAGAAAAGGCTTTAAGAAGGGAGGAAAATCACTAATAATGTGAACCACCTTTATAAAATTCACAGTTATAAGAAGCTAGCTGGACAATTACTACTATACTGAAGAATGTTCCTTCATAACACAGTTCCAAAATATAATTCAAGTGTTGATTTTTATAATAATTTATAATCATGACATCCTATTGGCTATTATTATTGCCTTTTGAATAACCACTTACATAGACTAGTAATTATTTTGAGCAAGATCTATAGTAAAGAAGTTTGATTCATTTTAGTTTATTATTTACTTCTTTGTAAGCATTTTCTGTATTATAAAACTACCTCCAAAAGAGTTATTGGGCAATAATTATTTGAATTTTATATGTAACTGTGTATTAATATTGGAAAGGCAATATTCTGTTTCCACCCAGCTGGAAAAAACCCTTCTACCATTAATCTGTATGGTATATTTGGGGCACATATGGACTGACCAGTCAGGAAATTGTTTATATAAATTCTTTTGCCTTTTGCCTGAAGAAAGAGACCAAATTGATTATCTGTGTATTGTATTATATTGCACTGGGGAGCAAAGTCTACCAAAAATATATAGGCTATTAAATTCTGGGGTTACTGACAATTGATGGTTTCTAGTGCTATTAATTTTAATACAATAGATATGTCCAAGTCATCATGCTGTGCTTGAAATAAGAAAAGTGTTGGGAAAATTTCCACCACAAAACAGAGTCTTACAAAATATGGTGTTTGGATCTTATACTTCCTGTTGTTCTTGAACACTCCAATTCAAATATACTGAATCAGATCCTCCAGAGGTAATACCCATGCCTCTGCATTATGATCAAATGTTTCCCATCACCACTTCAAGGACTTTAATTACGTACAGTTAAAAACTACTTTAAATTATGTACTCTAAAAATAAATACTATATGCCAATGTAACAGAGATGGGAAGTTATGTTCAAAAGAGAAAAGAATAAAGATGAACTGAAAATGGCATCATTTTCCCTTTACCTAGTGAAAATTTGGCTGTTATGTCCCTATGACCTAACAAAAGAGGAAGTGGGCGTAGGGCTCAGGTAGGAGTCACAAAGGTGAGGAGAAGACAAGAAAGGCTACAGTTTATGGGTCACTGATGTCCCCTAGGACAGTGCTCCATAAAAGGCTGGAAATCTACTACAGTGTAGGAGACAGTATAATGTAGTAGCTATAACTCTTGACTTTAGAGTTAATAGAATTTGAATTTAAATCCTGATACTGGTCCCAGCCATTTAACTTCCTCTTTAGCACTTCTAATACATTTTGCATACTGGATTCAGATCCATGCTTTTTAAACGTAAACAGGATAATATCACTATGCTGCTTATACAGTTTTGATGCTTTTTCATTTCTCCTAAAATAAGAGTCAAAATGTGTAAATACCGAATAGTTTCTCTGGTGTGAGAAATTGAAAGTGTAAATAAGGATTGAAATGTATAATAGATAATTTGAAGTAGGAAGAAGAGGTCCAAAGGGGAAAGGGAAGTGGGAGGAGTAGGGGAAAGGAAAGGGAAAGGAGTAAATATGAGAAAAGGAAAAAATAGAAACAAAGTCTTTGTAAATAGGGAGGAGTGGAGGGCTGAAGGGAGGGCAGGGGAATGGAAAAAAAAAAAAAAAAGACACATCATGTAAAGGTACAAATTCCCAATCATGAATATCCTCATATTGTATACCTAAAATGTACCAATAAACTTAATTTTTAAAAAAGATTCAAAATCCTTTCAGTGCATTACAAGTATGCATGATCTAGTTTTCGATTTCTCCAGTTCATCCAAATCATTGTCTCTGATAGTTTTTTGCCAATTCAAAGTAACCTATTTTTTTAGCCCTAGAAAATGTCATTTTTTCTACCTCAGAACTTTTATATATGCTATTTCATCTGCCTGAAATACTCTGCCTGTAAATCTGTGTAAGTCTTTTCTAAGTCTAAACATTATCTTCTTAGACAGGCTTTGGTGATCATACTACATAAGCGTGTATAACAAGCTGAGAAAATTTACTTTCTGTACTTATAGCACAATATAATATCAAATGATCTTCTCTGGAACCAGTGTTTGATTTAGAATACACTAAGCCCTAACTCAATATTTCTGTTATTATTATTATTGTTATTAGTGTTCCATAATGCCATTAATTAGATTTACATATTAATTGTATGAACTTATTTTCTTTTTATCTGTTTAGTATAAGCTTCCTCTACTATAATAAGTTCCAAAAGGGCACATTCTGGGTCAAATTTGTTCACTACTACAAATCCTGTTCCTGACCAAAGACCTAGCAGAACCTCTCAAAATATTTGTTAAAAGAAGGAAGGCATGGAAGGGAAACTTAAAAGGTGCTTTTGCTGTTGTTATTATCATGGCATTTTGCATATTGTGCTGTACTTGATTAGACTGGAAGTTCTACCTGCATATCTATGGACTCCTTGAAGGGAGAGACTGTTCCTTGGTCACCTGAGATGCACAATGCAGAGGGTGTTGGGCAGATATTTATTACTCAGTATCTATTGGGTTGAGTTGCTCATGGAATAATGGAAGCAAGAGGTTCATTGCAAACAGGAGGAAAGGATTATCCGTTTACCTACATTTAAAACATTTACAGTGTTTTACTGTAAATAAAATTAGATAACTAGAAAAATGAGGATGTTAAAGGGGGCACTCAAGGGAATAGAAACTTCAAAGTATTTTAAATCAGAATGCCCCAAGGGCTGTCAAGTAGGAATGCATATTAGATCATACAGCATGAAAATGATGAAAGTAGATCGTCAAAGGCAAATGATAAAGTTCTTCATCACTGAAGAACTTGAGCAGTATAGAAAGATTACTGTTGCCAAAAAGGTTAAAACAATAAGAAACAGGTCACTGTCACTAATCTGTTCCCACTGCCATTTTTACTCTTAAACCAACCTCAGTTAAGTCACATGATCCAAAATTTGTATCCTTTTCTTCTTCAATTTCCATATTTAATATTTATTAAATCTGCTCTTTCCACTTTCTGAACCCACCCATTGCCTGTCTACTCACATTTCGTGGCTACTAGTTCTGACAGGTCCTCTTTAGATTCCTTAGACTCTTGTAGAATATTCTTCCCTATGCCTCTGGTGTCCCCACCCACTTTACTCTCTGTCATTCTCCCAACTTGTCCCCTCTTGTTACCACTAGATTCCACACATCTGACGTTAGCACTTCCCTGTTCATCTTCTTTGGTAACTGCTCATTGTACATCAAATAAATGCAAACAGTGTATCATATTATTACTTAGAACCTGAAATTCCTAGTCTATTCCCTGTTACATATACTCACAGATCCCTCACCCTCTGCTCTGGCCTGGTTGAGCCACTTGCCTTTCTCTCCTACTGCTTTACTTTTTTGTCCTTCATATTGTTAGTTATTATTTTACCTCTGCCTGGAATTTTTGTCTTTATGGTGTATCAGTCACTTTCCCATCACTGAAACAAGATGCCTAACACCCACAATTTAAAGGAGGAGAGGTTTATTTTGGCTCATGGATTTTTGAGGATTCAGTGCATAGTTAGCTGGCTCTAAGGCAGGCAAAGCATGGTGAAAGGGCCTAGGAGAAGAAAGCTGCTCACATCGTGGCAGTCAGGAAGCAGAGAAGGGAGGAGCCAAGAACAAGAATACACATTTCCAGGCCACTCTCCCAGGGACCAACCTCCAACAGGGCCCATCTGCTAATAGCACATTCAGCTACTGAATTCACCCACAGATGAATCCACTGATGATCATAGCACTCTCATGATCCAATTACCTTCCACACACACCAGTCTTTGGGGGGACATTTTAGACCTAAACAGTAACACCTAGATCTAGCTGTAAAAAACACACTCTTCCTTCTCAAACCATGTTACTTTTCCCTATAGCCTTGCTGGATTCTTTTGTTAAAACAAATCATCTCTCTTCCATGTTTCTATGGTACTTAGTGCACTCATATTCCATCAATAGGAAGTTCTGGGTCATTTAGATCCCTTACTTGATTACAAGCCAAGCAGGAACCATCTATCATTTAGCTTAGAATAATTAATAATGCTGAGTAAAGTTCCCTGCATGTGAATATTGACCTATTGATCAAGTTTTATTTAAGCTCTAGTAATTCAGTTCGGTGCAATTATCTAATTTGTTCTTCAGAAACCCAGTCTTATCACACTGATTACAAATAAATTCTATATATAAAATGCGTTCTAGCTGCTATCCTGGCATTTAAAAAATTCACAAAATCAAAATTGGTTCATTAGTAAAATAGCAAACTTTTTTTTTAAAGAGCAAAATTTTTTAAATGTAACCTAAGTAATACTTTAGAGACCACATTATAAAATTTATAAAATACCAGACCATATATTCTGTAGTTTTGGAGTTGAGGAAGGACATTTATCTCATGATTCAAGACTAGGATACTGGCATGGGTATGAAGGAAATGGATATGTTTTCAGTATTTCATTTCTTTACTTATTTAATAAATTCTGATCAAGAAGCTACTGTATGTTAGCAGTAAGAAATACAATGGGTAATAAACAGTCTTCCCACAGATATTTGTATCTAATAAGGGGAAAGACATAATTAAATAATTCTATAATTAATCCAAAAGATCTTCTATTATAAATATACAAATAGGAAAAGTTTCACAAGGTCCTTGGTGCTGTGAGTACATCCATTCAGAAAGGGGAGCAAGGCTTCCCTATTGGAGGTGATAACCAGGGGATAAAACTGACACCAGAAGGATAAAAATGAGTGAATTAGTCAAAAGATAAGGGGAAATGTGTAGTCAAAGAGAATTGCATATGCATACATCACATCAGTCAGAGAACACTGAAAAACTAACAAAAGACCTCCAGGGAAACATGGCCCAGAGAAGGACAGTAGATAGGATCTAATCTTAGAGAGTCATGAAGCACTGTTAAGTATCTTAGCCTTTATCCTATGAAAAAAAGAAAGCTTCTAGAATATACTGTATTAGGTGGAAAGCGGGTGAACTGAGTGGGGAAGCTGAGGAAATCCAATTTACATCTCAGAAAATGATTCTTGAAGATCTACCATTAGATTTTCAAAAATGGAGTTGATGCTGGTTTGAGATCTACCACACTGTTTATACTGGTACCAGACAACCAATTTGCCCCTAGCAAAACCCTTCAAATCTCCTCTTGTTTTCACTTGAGCCAAATTCAAAGTCTTTACTCCTGGCTTTCACAGCCCTACAGGATCTGGCCCAGCTCTATTTAGGCCCATTCTCTCCTCATCAGCTCCAACTTTCCACCTTGCTCATTGTCTCACAAATGCTCCCTGCCTCTTTTAGTTCCCAACAGACTGTCCAGATTCTCCTTACATCATTTTCCATGAAGACCTATGTATATTTTAGGTCCAGCTTGCTCTTATTTACTAACATTAACCTTTTCCCGCACCTATCAACTCCTGTAACTGTAATACCATACAGTATGGCATCATGTAATTTCCTATGATGCTCTTTCATTCTTTTATGTGTAGCTCTGTTGTCTTCCCAAAATGGTCATCTCCTCAAAGTAGGTACTGGGTCATAGATTGCTTTTTAGCGTGTTGCAGTTGTTAGCACCCTTCGATAAGAATGGTATGTCTTCAAGATACACTGCTCAACCGAATGCAGTCCTCTATTGGCTTTAGAAGGTAGTGGGGGAGGTTTTGAGAGCAAAGATGGAGATAATTGGCCAGATTTGTAGGAGGTTCAATGCTGTTAGCAGTTTACATAGGACAAAGCATAATTTTAAGGGTAAAATAAAGAAACCAAAGAAAGTGTTCCATAAGGAAGGGTACCATACAAATTTCATCTACTTTCAAATTATTAAAAAGGAAATTATTTCAAATGTATATAAAAGTGGCAAAAAGAGACCAGAGAGTGCCCCTACCCTTTGCCCAGCTTCCCATTTGCAATTATACAAATATTAGGTTTTTCCTCAAACTTAGACCCTCTAATTTTAGCATCCATCTGTGGTCCTTGCGTGCCACAGTTATATTTGCCCCATGATGATTTTCAATTTTTTCTCATTTTCCTATGTCCACTAATTGAAATTCTTCTGTAAGGAGCTTTCCTTCTTACTTTCTTTTTCACTGTTAGAGAAGCTACAATGAAAACCGTTATTAAAAATTTATAGGTTGCTTTTCTGTGAGGCATCTTGATATTAAAGTTAGACTCTAGAAATTCTCCACTACTGAAATCAGCTCTCAGTCTTGGTGAGATTGAATGCTCTCAGATGACAGGACAAGGTCTTATAATGAGCTTGGTGGGTAACAAGCATGCTGTGGTTCTCACAGGGGCTTAATCAGTGTTTACAGATGATATCTGACAAGTAGGTACCGAGCTTGAAATGCAAATTAAAGAGCACAGAAGTATTTAGAATTAATATGTAACATTTCAGTGACCTTTCTCAGATGTAATCAGTTGGAGAGGCAAATGATATAATTTCCCTCATGCTACAATTCTAATAATGGGCTTACTTGTGAAAATATGCCTTTGATCTTTTGCTCAGATTCAGTGTCTATACCATATTTATGTTTGTTGAATTAAGAAATAAATGAATAGATCAAATATTTGATCTCTACATAAAATGTTACCTAATACTGCATTGCATTTAAATTTTCAATATGCTTTCACCTACATCACCACCAAACAGCCATTTTGAGAAGTAGAAAGCTATTATACTTACTTTACAGAGGAGAAGCCAGGAATAGGAATTAATTGGCTTACCTGAATATAAACATTTTGTTCCTTCTACTGGGCCATTAAGTGAATTTACCATTACTTTCATTCCCTAACTCACTGAATCAACAATCTGAATGGACAGCTTCTGTAGCAATTTTATTTGTCCTCCCACTTTAGCACCTGTAATAAAACTGTGCTTTACCATTGACCCATGTCATGAGGAAGGTCAAGATGGTCTTAATCAACACCAAGTGCAAGGGAAGAGCTCCAATCTCTTTTGGGGTTCACAAATGTCCTGTGTCACTGCTTTCGAACATGTTCACACAGACGCACCTCTTACTTGGGGTACTCTATAGATGGACTGCTAGGTGTTGTTGAGGATTATTCTCACCAAGAACTGAGGGAACAATTGTTAGCTTAGTTCAGTGGGGTTCTGAAGTACTCCCAGGAACAGACAATTGACCATCAATCAATGCTGACCTGGCTAAATCCTTAACCCTCATCATCCAGGACTCTCCTCTTTTGCTATTTCCCCTCCTGACTTTTATTAAGGTAAGAAGAGTTGATTAGGGGACATTTGTCTTTTGCTCTTGGAATTGTATCTAAAATCTCTTAATTTACCATAAGTTGTTTCCTCTCCTTCATAGTATAAGCTTTGAAACTCAAAGTTAAGGAAAAAACTCCTCCCCCTGAAATCTTTCCACTTTCTGCTGTCATGTTTTTTTTACCAAAAGAAGTGAAAACATTGATCTATCTGATTAAAGAGAGAGAAGAAAGTATCAAAAATTAACGGAAAAAGTAGAGAGAAATTGTTAATATATCAAAACTATTTGCTTTCCACACATTATTACCTATGTCTTTTATCAAATGGCCATAGAAGAGAGATAACACCAACAAAAGTTGAATAGATTATCTGTGGTGTTGGACCATATTGAAAGGAATTTTACAACACTGAAGGAAAGGTTTGGGAAAGAAATGATTGTATGTACATAAAAGCAGAAAAACATAAGGTAATTCATAATCCTGAGAATAGAAACTTGCATGAGACAGGGCATACTATTATATTGTGTGTATCTCAGATATGAACAATATTTACACAGTAATACTAATGTGAACCATAGATATTAATTAAGCCAATTATGATACATAAAAAGTGACAAGTGTTGGTAAAGGAGGAAACAAGAAGCAATAGAAAAAAATAGATGGATGAACATCAGTAGATACTATCTGAAATGATAGAATCAAAAAGTATCAACATATACATATTATGTTCTAACATACAGGTAAATCACAGGCAAAATTGCTGAAAGAGTGGAATAAACTTGCCATTGGAGACCAGAAAAGGAAAAGACTTTGGCTAGGGATTTCTGGTTTTCATAAGTTTTGCAATTGTTTAAACTGTGTAAATTTACTCCTCCATAAAAGTAAAAATTAATTTAAAATTACTTCATTGTAATCTGAAGAACTGGTAGTGCTTGAGTTAATGATAGTTTGAAGTCTTTTAATCTTTTGCTTTCTTAAAACAAGTGTAATATATGCTCTTAAAATGAAATTCTAAATCAGATAAAAGTAAAAATCAGAAAGATAAAGCCTCTGAAATTCCACTACTCAAGGGCAGCCAGAGTAGGCAATTTAATGCACAGCTCCTCCAAAATTTATGTATTTACCAAAAATACAATTGTATTTCATAAACAGTTTTGCAACTTGCACTTCTTTTTCCTTTAAATGGTCCTAGAACCTTTTGTGTGTCCATATGTAATTTATAGTATGGCTATATAGTCAATGCAGTATATAAAATATTTTATTGCATGATTGTTAGATTTTTGTTTGCTGATTTTTCTCTATTTCCCAACAGTATTTCTACAGCTGTTTTATGCATATACGTTGGTGCAATTATAAGAGAATTTCAGGAGTACTGTTTTTTTTATGTGCAAATACCAGCTCAAAAGTTTATGAGCACTGTATGTTTCAGTGGCTATCGCTAATCACTCCAAAGACTGTGGCAATCCCGCCAGCATTAGATATGAGTGCCCAGTATACTGATGCTACTAACTCTTATCTGAGCTTTAGCAGAAAACCAGGTGTTGTCAAAGATTTGCATATATGTTGTTGTGAATTGAATTGTGCCTTCCAAAATTCACATGTTGAGTCCCTAAACCCAATGTGCCTGTACTTAGAAATAATGTCTGTGAGGGGATAAAGGAAAAAAAGGTCGTAAGAGCATTGTCCTAATCTAAGAGAGCTGGTGGAATTCTTATAAAAATAAATGTTAAAAAATAAAACAAAGAACCATCACATGTCTTATCCTTAACTTTTGTAAACCATGTTTTATAGATAAATTTTCAGTTTTACCAAATGGTGGCTAAATTTCAATATTGCAAAATTCATTTTGAGTTGGTAGAGGTAACCTACCCAATTATTATTATACTTGGTACTAAGAGATACCTTTCAATAAGATTTTTAAAATGCAAAAGAGAAAAAGGAAAGAAGAGAAGGAGGATAAAAGGGGGGGCATGATTTCTCCATCTTCCCTTTGTGAAGACACAGAGGGCAGCTACCTCCAAGCCAGGAAATGACTCGGACAGATCCTGACCTGGGACATCTAATCTGCAAAACCGCGAGCAGAAGTTATTCTTATTTAAGCCGTGCAGTCTGTGGTATTCTGTTATGGGAGCCTGAGTAGAATAGAATATATTTCATTTCATTCACAAGTCCTACCAATGCAGTCAGGTATCACCATCTCTAATTTACAGATGAGGAAACAAAAAAACTATGAACCTGCCCCAATCACGGAGGTTTCAATTGGTGATCCAGGAAGTAGATTGCAACGGTCGATTTACAGTGAATTCATTTCAATGTGGAATAGTTGTCTCCTTTGTTACAATTCCAACTCACTTATTTGCTTTTGTTGTGAGAACTCTAATGAGATCATAAAATGATTGAGTTGTAAAAGACTTGGGGGATGATCTAGGCTAGAAAAGAAAGTGAAGCCCCGAAAGATCAAGTAATTGGAACAAGTTCACACAGCAAGTTAATGGGAAAACTGGGACTGAAATTCAATTTGACTTGATTCCTATGTTCTTTAATTTTAAAAGACTCATATTTCAGAGTAACTGTTCTTTAAAAGCATGAATTATTCCTTGCCAAGGCTGAATCTATAAATAATGCTTATTTTTCAGGTCCTGAACTTTATCTTACAAAATAGAACTTGCCCTTTAAACTCCCAATCGGATTTATTTTCTGATGCCCTTTGATAAAGTGATGTAGCACCCAAATGCCCAATGTTTTCTCAATCTTATTTTAAAGCATGATCAAGCCTAATTCTTTTATATATTAGTCTATTACAGGATTTAGTTCATTCAGGGACTGAAGGCTTTCACATCCGTCATTTCTATGCTAATTAAGATGTTGGTTTCTTCAGTCTTCTTGGGTTTATGTAATGGGAGATTAAAGCTGTGCCTGCTTCCTGTGTATCAGCAAAATGGATCACACTGCTGCCAGGAGATTCCTATTAGTGTCGTAAATCTTAGAAATACTATATCTTCTCAGAGGATGAAGGCTGATATTCAGAAAGCAGTACTATAATTTTTGCTGACATTTACCTCCACCAGGACAAAAAAAAGGAAAGTTCTTCGGGGCAAATCACAAATTATTCCTAACACTAGCAAAGTGAGACATGCTTGTTGAAAAGAGAATTTTGTTCAAAATTAATTTTGGCGTTTATTTTCTCAGAATATGAGTTAAATTGAAAATGACAAAAATCATTCAAAAGCCTTTTCTACCTCCCTGCAATATAACATATTCAGTGGTGATTTCAAATACCTTTCTTAAATAACAAAGGGAATTAAAGCAAATAAATAATGTGCTAAAGATACCATATGAATTCATTTTTTGCCTGTAAAGCTGGTTATTCAGTAGAATACATAACACACAATGTGGTTATTAGTAGAGAAAGTAAAAGATAACATTGATTCACTGAATGTTCCCAAGATTTAGGTGAGCCTTTGGCTAGAAATAGCTGGAAGACATCTGACTCATGTTTTTTCTAGTTTGGAGGAATAATGGGCCCCTTAAAAACCATTTCACAATTACATAAGTATTTATTCAATTAAGTATGACTGTGCTTACCTTTCAATAAAAGAATCAAACACTGTTATAAGAATTATTCCCACAAATTTCATCCATAGGAAGCTGATTATTGACTATTTCATTATACTAAAATAAGTCTCCACCACTGAGAAACAACTACAACAGAAGAAAATCAGTAGGAAACAGGGTGTTAGGAAAAATAGAGAAGTGATAGGCTCTTCTGGCCTTCACTTGGGAAAGTTTTACAAGGCTCAGGTGTCTGGTCCCCATCCTGAGATTGTGATTCACCTGGTCTGCATTGGAGCAGGTATGATTCTCGTGTTTAGCTTAGATTGAAAACCACTATGATAAGAGTGTTAACAGGTCCACATTGGGGCAGATGAGGTATCTCAGTGGCCTCCAGAGCTTTGTGCTCTTGTACTCTGAAGGCTGCCATTTACCCTAGGTATGTTCTCCAAAGACAGACGCTGGAGTCTTGGCCTGGAAACAACTGGCAATGCCTCTTGCTTGTGTAGCTTGGGCAAGTTACTCTGTATCTGTTGAATGGGTATGGTTACTGTCTCAGGAGACTGTAATTAGAACAAAATAAAATGGTCCATATAAAAGACTTAGCACAGTGCCTGGTACATAGTTAATTGTCAGAACACATTGTCTGATGAATCCTTTGGAAGAAAAAGTCATAAGAGCATTTCTTTGCCGTTTAATCACTTATTGAGGTAATTACAAAAAAAACCCTCAGAAAATAGGTACATTTTATTGAAAGCAGAATGAATGAAAAATAGGGAGACATGGGCATGAGTGAAGCCTTAATTCTGAGTGCACAGATTGCAATAAGATACCTCGCTGGGGTGAGTTCCTTGCCTGCTTTGTGTGACAGGGGCATTTAAATTGCAAAAAAAATAGAGAGAAAAGCTAGAGTAAATAAATGAATCTGTTTATTCAGATCCATTGTTGTTGTTATCATTTAAATTGAAGAAACCCAAGTAGACCTAAAGGCTACAATAAATGAGCCAAAAAAGGAGAGAAGGGAGAGGTACAGTAGTTTATGAAGAAGGAATTTTGTACATTGACCTGGGACAGAGCACAGCGAGGTTCTCTGCTGAGGTGGAAGGAAAGGGAATTAGAAGTTGGGAAACCAGTTTAGTTTGGCACCAAGGCAGGGAAGGGAGTGGTTTCTCCCTCCTTAGTCCTTATTTTCTTTGAGAAATAGGAGCTGAGGTCAACTTCAGAGCTGGAAGGGGAGGAGGAGAAGAAGAGAGACAGAAGCAAGTGGGCAGTGTTTAAACTGCTGTTGGGGAAGTCTGAAGAGCTCCAGTGTCCCTTACTGCAATAAGTCATCTAGATGGTATTTATGACTCATCCGTTCGGCAGATTCTTGAAATTTTGAAGCCATTTGGAGATAATTAGCTTTCCCAATAGATCCCACTCTGGGAGAACCAATATTGCATTCTTTAAATTCAGGCTTTTATAAATAGCTATAAAACATTCTGCCATCTAGCCCCGTAAAGAAAAGTCCCATATAGAGTCCTCCCTTCATTGAAAGGAAGAGTCTGTCTTCTAAAACTGCTGCAAATATGGTTCTCTCTAATACATTCTAAGTTCCTACTAAATATCCTTTGGTGGGGAAAGTGAAAAGTAAACGATGCTGTTTTTATGCAGAAGATTTTTATTTCTATTTTTAAACAGTTAACTTTGGGCCTCTCATTGGGAGTGGTAAGAGCCTTTTTAAAGAAAAAATAACTATGAAGGAAATACAAAAATAGAATAGTCAATATGTCAATACATGCCAAAAACCAACCACTTTTCCTACTTTTCTGACTTAACCTTCAGCCAAAATATTTAATTCCATGTATTAGTTTGGACTAATGAATAAAAAGGTCAAAGAGCTGAGGAAAGATAATAAAAAGAAGCACAAAAACAATTGAGAGAGATGAGACAGCATTGGAGCAGACCACTTTGAAGATGGAATTTATGCTGAGGGCCACATACAGGTCAGAACTTGAAATACAGTTGAAAGCTTAAAAGGTAGTGATAAGAAAACATAGCAAAGACCCTGAAACAACTCTTCAGGGGTCTAATCACAAGGGCCCCAGAGGATTAGAGCTTTAACAAATGCAGCACTGCTTCAAAATGAAAGAAAAGCAAAGAAAGTCAAAAGCAAAATGAAAGCATTTGCCTTCAAAAATGAATCAGGGACCCACTAGATCTGCAAAAAAAGGGAATTGTAACACACGAAGAGTAATGATTACTTTTTATTAGTCTGTGCTCAATGTCTCTTAATATTTACTGCTACATTTTCTGTCAATATATAATTCAATGTATTTCAATAAAACAATTTAAATGTAAGTCTGTACCATAAAAATATGTAGAAAGTGTACTACATATACAGGTAGAGAAAATATCAATTCCTTATCTCTGCATGTGTGTTGCTTCATTGTATTTCAAAAATATCAGCAGAAAGTTACTTTCTCACAGATTTAATGTCATTTTTATCCATGTTAGCCTGATCTGCCAAATGACAGCTGAGCAGAAATGCCTTGTGTCTGTGCAGAAAGGAGCTGGGTAGGCAAGCTGGACCACGCTAGGCTTGGAGCACCCTGCGTGTAAAGCTGGCCCGCAGGTGATCCTGGGGGGCTTGCATTTCAGGAAGGTTTCCCAGTTCCTTGATAAGAGCAGCTCGTGGTATCTAAACTGTTTGCATAAATAATAAGACTTATGCTAAGTACATGCTTCTCTTCTGCAAATCAGAATTCAGGTACACAAGTCAGAGGGTGTCTACATGACCATTCCCCAAAAAACCTGAGGCACTGATTCTCATGACAACACACAGGTTGACATCGTTCGATACTCATAGAATTAAGCACATCCTGCGTAGCTCTTCGCAGAGGCAACTCATGGAGACTTACGCCTAGTTTCCTCCAGATCTTGCTCTATGCCCCTTTCCCCTTTGTTGATTTTACCGAGTATCATTTTGCTACATCACTGTATGCTCTTGAGTCCTGTGAACACATCTAATGAATCACCAAACCTGGGGGTGATTTGGGGGACTCCTGACAGTGTCACCTCCAAGAAGCACTTCATGGCTCTTTCTCTCTGTCACTGCAACTATCACGGCTGCAGCTACAGGATGTATGCTCTATCTCCCAGGTCCTAGCATGAAGATGATATGTCTGACTCATTGCTAACCTGTAGCAAACTAACCTAAGCTGGTTACAAACTGGTTAACTCACAGGTTATAAGAGACTCTAAGATTTTGGAGATTTTGTTAACATATAAAAACATTTTCTGATCGATACATAATCTCAGTGATTCATTTGCGTAATAGTTTTGTGCTCCTCACGTCTTTTCTTATTTTATTTATTTTGACTTTCCCAAAAGTATGAAATACTGATGATAGGTGATGACATTTCTATGCTAAAGTCTGGCTGGGAACTTGTCATGTTCTCAATACTATATGACATTAAGTAAATAAATCCATGCTCAACCTCAAGCATAATCCCAGTAAGAAACCAATCAATAGCAAGTAAGCCACTGCAATTGGGAGGACCCACAGTTATAATTTTCTATTTGATGTTCTCATTAGTTATTGCTATTGTGTTGTTTTCCTGTCCATAGAACTGTAATAGAAATAAAAATCTTTCCAGATCTCCAGATGCCCATCAGTTTAACATGGTGGATAACAGTTTCTTTAAGGTGATTTCTTGGACCCACTACATTATATGTGGTCCAAACCACATACACTATACTTTATATCATACTGAATCACTACCTTCCTTTGCTGAAACTCTATTAATTTTCTGTTGTTATTTAACAAACTACAAAAACATATTAGTTTAGAAAACAATAAGTATTTATTATTTCCCACAATTTCAGTGGGCCAAGAACATCTTAGCCAAATGGTTCTGGTTCAGGGCTCCTTTCAGCTTGCAGTCAGGAACCTTGCAACCAAGGCTAAGGGTCATCATCAAGCCTAGTCAGAACTAAAGGGTTTGCTTTCAGGTGGCTCTTTTGCATAACTGGCAAATTAGTGCTTGCAAAAAGCCCTTATTTTTTTATCACTGCCTGAGCATCCTCCTAACCTGACAATTGGCTTCTCCCAAGGCAATTGAGCTGAAAGAAAACAAGGAGGAAGCCACAGTGTCTTTTATGACTTCATGTTTGAAGTCATATAACATCACTTTTGTAATTAGAAATGCATCACTAAGTCCTCCTTACACTTGAGAGACAAATTAGATTTTCTTTTGAAAAAAGAAAGACTATCAAAGGATCTGTGAACATATTTTAAAATTACCACACCCACTATTCATAAAGATGTTTAACTCTCCTCACCTCTGAAAATTTCCTGCCCAATTCATGTTTGGGTGGGGCCCGGTGATGAGATCCTACCAAGAGCTATAAGTAGATTATTCAGTAAGTATTTCAGAAAAATGGCTATTTATATGAAAAAAAGGCAAGAACATATGCCTATTTCATGTAATTTATGAAGATAAAATGCACATAAATTAAAGAAATAAGGGCTGGGGATTTAGCTCAGTGGCACCACTCCTGCCTTGCAAGCACAAGGTCCTCAGTTCGATCCCCACCCAGTACCAAAAAAAAAAAAAAAAAAGAAGTAAATAAGAGAAATCAGTAATACAAAAAAATCTCCAGCAAAAAATATATTTTATGACCCTGAGAAAGCTAAGAATTTCTTTTAAAAGATACAGAAAATGTAAACTATAGTGAGATACTATCCCATACTCATCAAATTGGCAACGACAACAATAAATCTGAGATCAAGAACAAGGTAGCCATTACTGGTTTGAGTATGATTTTGTACAAGTGATCTGAAGAGAAACAAAACAAAAGCTATTAATCTTAGACCCAGCAAGAGAGAACCAACCAGAGCCCGATATTAAATCCACACAGGAGTTTATTACAGGCCAGAACCCAAGCCGAGCATCGGACTCAAGCCCCTACTGGGGGGAGCCAAACATGTTTTATACATCTTTAAGGTCAGCAGTTTCTAGGCTCCCCTATGGGATAGAACTAGTAAAGCAAGCAAAAGGTACAGAAGCAGAACGTCCTGCTGTTAGAACATTTGTAAAACAATAGTTGATTAATTGTTATTTCTAAAGGGACATTTTAAGGGAAGGAGATTTCTAAGCTTCCTCCTTTTGAGTTCATCTAAAGGACAGGCAGGAGGGTCAAGCAGGAATATGGAGTCTGTCTTGCTAACTAGGGTCCTTCAATTAAAACCTAAGATGTTAATAGTCTATGATCCATAAATTTTACTTCAAGGTTCAGATTCTTTACCTTGAAGAAGCACAAGGGCTATATGCACAAGGAGACATGTACAAGGATAGTCACTATAGCACGTTTAGAATAATGAGAGCCTGGAAATTACCATTTCTCAAATGTAGTTAATTCATGAAGTGCAGTAATGCACCATAGTTAAAATGAATGAACTAGATCTACATGTACTAAGACAGGTAAACCACAAAAGTCAATAATGAGTAAGAAAGCAACTACAAGCTCATATTTATAAAATTTCATTTGTGTAAATTTTAAAATACATAAAACCTTTTAGTGTTGTTGGATGATTACATTTGTAGGAAAGATAAGGAAACTTGCGTGCATTTCAAGGTCAAAGTTACTTCCGGAAAAACTATAAGCAAAAGAATTGGGAGATGCAAAGAATTAAAAGAATCATACCACAGAGATATATGTGCACCCATGTTTATAGCAGCACAGTTTGTAATAGCTAAAGCTTGGAAACAGCCCAAGTGCCCATCAACTGGAAACTGGATAAAGAAGATGTGTTTTTTTTATAAAATGAAGTACTACTCAGCCATAAAGAATGAGAAACTAGAGACATTTATAGCTAAACGGATGCATATTGAGGCCATACTCTTAAATGAAATAAATAGGACACACGTGTAAATACTGAATAGTTTCTCTAGTGTGAGAAACTGAAAGTGTAAATAAGGATTAAAATGAATAATTGATAATTTGAAATAGGAAAATGTCCAAAGGTGTAGGGGTGGTGGGAGGAGAAGGGGAAAAGAATGAAGGGAAAGGAAAAATGATGAGAAATGGGAAAAAAAAATGGAAATGAAATCTGTGTAAATAGGGAAGTGTGGAGGGGGTGAAGGGTGCACAGGGAATGGGGAAAAAAATAAGAACCAAGGTACATCATGTACAGGTATAAGCACCCAATGATAAATGTAAACATATTGTATACCTAGTACCAATAAAAGAATTAAAATACAAAAAGAACTGGGAGATGGAAGAAGACTATCAGGCTTATTTTTTTTATTGTTTTAAAAAGATCTGAAGAATAAATACAAAAATGTTACCATGTGCGTAATACCATTAGTAGATACATATTATTATTTTATAAATTTTTCAGTTTATTTGGAGAATTTCAAAACTGAACACTAAAATATTATTTTAAGAAAATTATTGTTCCAGCTTATTTCAAGTTCTTATTATATTAAGATCTATGATCCTAGTAGGGTAATTCTTAACTCATGATGAATGATGCATAGGATCTTGAATTTTTTAAATTAACCTACGTTAGCAACTCTTGTTAAGTGAGTTTTTCATATGACATACCAATGTGAGAGTCCTTCAGACAGGTGTAGCTGATGTATTGGCCCAGGAAGATTTCAGGCCACTCAAAAGTTTTTTTCTCTTTATGATAACATAGTGAGTGCCATTATCACCATTCTATAAAATATCACTCAAGTCATTTATCCAGATCTCCTCAAAGGAACCAAAATGATTTGCAGTCTTCTGAGTGTTTCTATTATGTCAAACTAGCTGACAGAATAAAAAGTCTCAGTTTAAAAGAGATAAGTGAAGGTATTCAGTTCCCTATTTCCCATAAAACCACCCCAATAACATTTAAATTTATGGAGAACGAAAAACACAGGCAAATCTCCATCATTCCTGATTTCCCAAAGAGAGCTTTGGAGAATGAAAAAAACGTATGAGCTATACTTAATTATGACTGTCACTTTGTGACACTTGGATTAGTGAAGCTATGAAATTACTTCATTTAAAAAAAAAATCCAATAGTTCTGGTTTTGCTGCCAAGAAAAAATGTCCGACTTGAACTCACAGGGAAGTCATAATCTTGTTATATTTCTAACCACATTTTAGGCTGGATGGGACTGAAAAGTACAGATAAGCATACAACCTCCCAGATGCTTATCCTGAATAAATCCTGAGTAATTCTCCAAACTTTGAAGGGACTGCCTGGGAGTTAATCTTTATAGCTTTGAGCTGGAATCAGACTATAATGAACAATAAATTGGAAAACCAATCCCTTTTGCGGATATCCTCCCCCCCATAACAATATAACCATTTTGGAATTTAAATCACAATGTCTCCACATTAGGTGTCAGTAAATAACACACTTTAAACACAATCTCTTTGCACTGGGTGTCACTATATCTGAATGAGTGTGGTATGCATCTGTGACTGTGTGTACCTTTGTCCAAAAAGACCACCTCCATCCAAGGGAGAAGACTTATTATCCCTTAGTAGCTATTAAATTAGTCTAGTTATAAATTTTGCATTCTAATGAGCCCAAGCCCTCGTGATTATTCTATAAATCACTTTCTTCTACTTGCTTGTCATTTATTCATTTAGTAATCACTGGCTATCTACTCTGAGCAGATTCTATAGTGCATATTTCACATTGGAGCATATAGGATCACAAAACAGCCTGCCACTTCTTATCAATTAAGCTGTAGGAAAATTAAGTCATAGAATTCTCTGTGAAAGATATGATTTAAAGTCATAAAATCAAAAAATCTGATCGCTAGTATTACTGGTGGTGATAACTCTCCATCACTGTATGCAGTGTATTGCCAATAATTCAACAAAATTAGATAGTGTGACAATAAGAAGAAATCCAAATGATTTGTAAACCAAGAATTCATTACATTTTTAGGGCAAACTGCACAATATTCTGAAATGAAAGTCATTAGAGGGAAAACACATTTCATTAGCTTGGTTGTCCAAGGACAGTTAGGTTATAAAGCCAGTTTCCTTTTTTTAAATACTTTTTCTCCTCCTTCTTTCATATATCCTCATGTTGTCATGAGTATTCTAGATTCTTTAGAAATCTTTATAAAAAGGGAGGAAAGGAAATATAAAATATTTTGGAATATTGTCATACATGATGGGTTACATTTGACTCTTTATTTCCTTCCTCTGAGAAAGTTTAACAGAAACTCAAATCTTCACTTACCTCCAAGTACATTTTGTTATATAGTTGACATATCATGGAATTCATTTCTCAAGTCTGAGAAAATAAAAGTCTGAAAAGCTCAAAGTTTTGAACAGAAAAATAATGCTTTAAATCCATTTTGACTGAGTTCATATGTAATATTATATAATGATATTTATTCTCAAAATGTCTTCTCACTCATGTCACACACAATGGGAGGTTGAAAATGGAAATGATACATGTGTATGAATGTGCACGTGTGTGCATGTGTTTGTATGTGTGCACAGAGAGGCAGAAAAGAAGACAAAAGAGAGGCAGAACAATATGAATACTAGAAACAAGAGGGGAAATATCTGAACTAAAAACAACAACAGAAATCTGTCACAAATTAGTATGTAGCAATTAAAGTTTATGGCACACTTTATGAGGTAAGAAGGGAATGAATAAACTGGAAATAACCTCTTTAAAATAAGTGAAGTGAACTGAATAAGAACTACAGAAATGGTTGTAATATTCTCAATGAAAATAATCCTGTGAATTCAGAAGTCTAGGAGGTGGGTTTTGCACATGCTTTGAAACAACAGCCCACCAGTGATGTGGAGGTAGCCAGAATGTGCTTCCCTCAGTCCAAGGCACTTCAAGATTGTATCCAGAAACAGCTGAAGCCTAGAAATCACCAGTTTTTTACTCTAGCAGAACACCGAAATATAGAAGACCCTGAATCTCCAATTTAAAAGGGCACACATGTCTTGGTGATAACCAAAACAGAATGAGTAATGATGTGACACAGTTTGGTAAAATTATTTGCCTTCAAGTTTGAAACTGCACTGCCATGCAGGCCAAAAAGTAGGCTACCAAAACAAGCAATGTGAACAAGCTGGCCTGCAGTTTTTAATAGAGACCTTCCTGTTTTAGATGACAAGGAAAATATTATGTATGCTTGTACTTACAGAACGTGGAAAATATCTAAATGATATGTACTATAACTGTTTAGTCGTTTTTGTAAACTTTTGAAGCCAGACCGTGATCTTTTACTTTTGTTTTTGTCTATTCATATTTTCCACTTTTTGTAATATATGTATTGCTCTGTTGTTATACAATGAAATTAAAAATAAAATATTAAAATAAGAAGACAGTGGGGTATAGTCTAAAAGAGAAGAAACAAGATACTTGACAGTATTATGAATAAATTAGTTTGATTTTTAAATACAATGGACAACTATATGTTTTAAGGAGAAAAGTAGAATTTAAAAATTCTAGCAAAACAAGAATTGGAGCCATCATTTTAAAAAGATAAACAGTAGACATTGAACCATTTTTAAAAACAGATGTCATGTCAATAAATTATAGACATGGACTATAATAATATCAGTGTGTGAAAGAAAATAATGGAGGATAGATATTGAGAAGTAGGAAGAACTTGTTCAAATGGTTAGGGGAACAAGCGAGGGAGAAGGGGAGGAAAGAAAAAGAAAAAGAGAATGGAAGGAAAAAATGGAAACAAAGCTTGAGTAAATGAGGAGGAGAAGAGAACTGAAGGAAAGAGAGGGGACTGAGAAAAAAAGAAGCATTGAGATATGTTAAGTACAGGTACAAATTACCTAAGATGAATGTGATTAATATGTATGACAAATATGTACTAATAAGAATTAACTTTTAAAAAAATTTAAAGCACATTGCCATTAATCTCCCTCAAAATGTTCCCCTTTGCTTCAAACACACTTATCCCATCATTCTTGGGATGGGACGCAGTTCTGGAAGTCTTCTTTCCTGAGTGTCTTTAGTTGCACTTTTGTGGCTGCCTCGATCTCCTGGATTGATTCAAAATGTTTGCCTTTTATGGTCATTTTGACTTTGGGGAAGAGCCAGAAGTTATATGGTGCCAGATCCAGTAAATGAGGACACACTGACTGATGTTTTTATAGCCCTGCCTTTACATTGGATAGCACCTGGCAGCCACATGCACTGAATTTTTGATCACACAACCTCGAGCCACTAAAAAAAAAAAAGAAAAAAAAAAAAAAACCTGAAGAAAAGAGTGACAAGGATGGTGAGATAACTGTATTTGTAATTGAGGGAGACTATTTTGAGGGGGTTAATGGCAACCTGTCTTTTGCTGTAATGAATTTTTTATTTAAACATTCATTGTATATTTCGATCTTACCTTGTACAAGTAGATACAAGAACTTAGCATTTGTAAAATGGGAGGAAATAAGAAATTATGCAATAAATTTTGATGAGACACCAGCTAGTCATTTTAACTAAAAGTGAACCTGTATTCTTCCCTCACTCTTTGTGCCAACTGTATTAAACTTTAGAAGATACTGAAACCACAACTATGGTAAATTCTATATCCTGACTTTTCAAAATTCTGAAATTAAATAACTCTAAATCAAGACCGGAAAATCTAGGAACAATGAGCATGTTGATAAATTAGCCACCATAAAAATTTAATACTTCTGTGTTATTAAAACTAAGTGTTACATTATAAACAATGGGAAAAGTAAGCTGGGCACGTAGTGCCCACCTGTAATCCTAGGCTGAGACAGGAGGATCACAAGTTCTAGTGCAGCTGGATATTTAGTGATTTAGCAAGACACTGTCTCAAAAACGCTTAAGGGCTAAGGTTGTAGCTCAGTACCACGGCCCTGGGTTCAATCCCCAGTGGAAAAAATTGAAGGAGAATACTTGCAATACAGATGAAGGTATAAAGTTCTTTTCCTTAAAACGTAAAACTCTTCTAAAACTCAGCAAGAAAAATACTCAAATCCCTTAGAAAATATATTGGGCATTTTACAGAAAAAATAAACACATATGGCTTACAAGCACATGGAAAGATGCCCATCTGTCTCATAAATAAATGCATCATAAGGAAAAACAAAGATAGCATTTTTAGCTGCTAAATTTGGCAACAGTTTGGTAGTATACAGTTTTGGCAAGGTTGAGAAGAAAATGGAACTTTCACATACTGGCAGCTACTGTACACATTGTCACAAGTTTGTTGGAAGGCAATTTGAGAGTATCTATGAAAACTAAAAATGTGCATATCCTTCAACTCAGAAATTTGATCTTGTGGAATTTATTTTACAGATAGACTCACACATGTGTAACTGTGAATGTACAAAAAAATGTTTTAAAATGTAGTTTGCATACACACACAGACAAACACACACTGGGAAGAACCTAAGAATCAGCATAGTTCAGTAGTTAATCGTGAATAAACCTTGGGACTCCTCCACCTCAGTTATCTGGGTGGTTCCTCCATTCAAGCTCCTTAAGCTTGGCATTCTCATCTATAAAGCAATGCTTTAAAAGTATTTATTTCATAAAGGTGTTAATATTAAGTAAGTTAGCAATACAAAATGCTTATGACAATATGTATCATATATACTAAACATATGTTCACATGTATGAATATATACATACATTTTGTTAGATTATAAATATTTTTCTGTTCTTTCTTTTTTTGGTGGGGGGTGGGGGGTGGGGGGGTGGTACCAGGGATTGAACTCAGGACCTTGCGCTTGTGAGCCAAGGACTGTGCCACTGAGCTAAATCCCTGGCCCTTTTTTTTTTCATTAAGTTTATTGGTACATTTTAGATATACAATATGATGACATTCATCATTGGGAATTTGTACCTTTACATGATATATCTTGGTTCTTTTGGGGGGGAGGGGGGACGGGATCTGCCTGTGTAATCCAGGCTGTCACTGATCTCACTATGTACCCCAGGCTGGCCTTGAACTTTGGCAGTCCTCCTGCCTCAGCCTCTCAAGTGCTGGGATTACAGGCATTCACCACCACTGCCAGCTGTATACAATTATTTTAAAATAGTGTAAGTTCATTATTAATGTAGGAAGATCTTTGAGACATATTGTTACAAAGAGTAAGAAAAAAAAACCAAGAAAGCCTGTGCTTCCATGTATGTCTGAAAAGATATATGTGGAAATAAAGCTCCAAAATAAAGTGTGACATCAAATATAGCACACTTTTCCTAACCACTGATTGTTGTTGCCATTGGGAAAGGGTCCAAGATCAAAGGTCAGAAGTAGATCGTCTAGTACATATTTCGTGTGGCTTGACACAATCACCTTGGGAATATATTATTTTTT
>NW_004624955.1:720298-731846 GCF_000247695.1 Heterocephalus glaber | reverse complement strand
TGGTACTGGCAAAGAAACAGACTGGAGGATCAGTGGAATAGATTAGAAGATGCAGAAACAACTTCAGATATACTCACCCACCTCACCTTTGACAAAGGAGCCAACCACCCTCATTGGAGGAAAGATAGCCTATTTAATAAATGGTGTTGGTAAAACTGGATTTCAACCTGCCAAAGATTAAAGCTAGACCCATACCTATCACCACGCACTAAACTAAGATCGAAGTGGATTAAAGATATAAGTATTAAGACAGAAACACTAAATTTGCTGGAAGGTAAGTTAGGTAGAACTCTTGAAGACATTGGCATAGGAAAAGCCTTCATGAACAAAACCTCAGCAGCAGGGGAACTAGCACAAAGAATCAACAACTGAGATCTCATCTTATTAAAAAGCTTCTGCACTGCGAAAGAAACTACCAATAGAGCTAACAGACAACCTACAATATGGGACAAAAAATTTAGCAGCCATACCTCAGACAAAGAACTACTATCTAGAATATATAAAGAATTGAAAAAAATCAGACCCCCCAAATTCAAAGACCCAATTCAAAAATGGATATCTGAAATGAACAAACATTTCTCAGGCAAAAAAGGAAAGCAGCAAACAAATATATGAAAAAATGTTCAACATCACTGGTCATTTGAGAGATGCAGATGAAAACAACCCTGAGATTCCATCTCACCCCAGAAAGAATGGCTGCTATCAAGAAATCAACAAATAACAAATGCCGGTGGGGTTGTGAGGAGAAAGCAACCCTTCTCCATTGTTGGTGGGAGTGCAGACTGGTGTAACCACTGTGGAAGTCAGTATGGAGATACCTCAAAGAACTGGGACTAGAGGTCTCATATGACCCAGCTATTCCCCTGCTGGGTATCTTCCCAAAAGAATTAAAAGAATCATACCACAGTGATGTATGTGCACCCATGTTCATAGTGGCACAGTTTGTAATAGCTAAAGCTTGGAAGCACCCCAAGTGCCTATCAACTGGAAACTGGATAAAGAAATTGTGGTGTTTTTTTTTTTTATAAAATGGAGGACTTCTCAGCCATAAAGAATGAAAAACTAGAGTCATTTATAGCTAAATGAATGCATATTGAGGCCATGGTCTTAAGTGAAATAAATAGGACACAGAGAAACTGATAGTGTAAACAAAGGTTAAAATGATTAAAATGAATTATTGATAATTTGAAATAGGAGAAAAGGTCCAAAGACGAAGGAGTGAAGGGAGAGGAAGGGGAAAGGAAAAGAGGGAAAGGAAAAACTATGAGAAAAGAAGAAAAAAAGGAAATGAAATCTATATAAATAGGGAAGGGTGGAGGGGGTGAAAGGCACACAGGTAATGGGGAAAAAAATAAGAACCAAGATATATCATGTACAGGTACAAGCACCCAATGATAAATGTAAACGAAATGTATACCTAAAATAGACCAATAAAATGTACCAATAAAATTAATAAGAAAAAAAAGAAATGCCTAAAATTTAGTAAAACACATGTTCAAGTGTGTCTGGATGGGTTATAGAGGCATAATTTGGGCTACTATATATGTTTCCTTGCTACTTTGCTCTCTGGCATGTCTCCATGAGCTAAGCACCATTCCTCAGCCACATTTTTATACCAAGATCTTTGTGCCATGGAGCCAGTTGAGGGCTCAAGTCCCTCAACCTTGAGCCAAATTTAACCTCTCCCCTTTTAGTTGTGTAACAGCTATGGGAAATTTGACTAATACAGATGCCATTCCCTGTCCTATGACTTACATTGTTTGTGATGAGACATCTACAGTATTCATTGTTCCTCTATCTCCTTTCTTGATTTTTAGCAATTTAATTTTGAAATACTTTGAGTTTATCCCCCATGTAGTTCATTGAGATTAGTGGATCTATCAATTTATCATTTTCATCAAATTTAGAAATTATTAAACTTCTGCTTAGTCTAATAATTTAGCTCCCCACTCTTTTCTTTCCTTCTGTGACTCCATTGACATATTTTAAGTTTTTTTATCTTTTTCCATAGGTGGCTGAGGCTCTGTTCATTCTTTTAGATGTTTTTCCCTCGGTGATTCACCTTGGCTAATATACATTGCTCTGTCATCATATCATGTTATCTTCTTTTTATCTGCCATATTTATCTTCTTTTTTCTTCTGTGTTTACCTACTTTAATCCCATTTAGTGACTTTTTAAAATCTGACACTGTTTTTCAGCTCTACAATTTCAGCTGGTGTCTATTTTCCATTTTTCCCTCATTTTGTTCATGTTTTCTTTTACCGTCAAACTTCAAGTCTATCTTTTTAAAGTCTTGGTATTGTAAATTCATGTCTCTAATAGTTCTGTGCATGTCTATTGTAGCTTTTCTCCTAGTAATGAATCTCATCTTATTTCTTCTTTATATTCATGCATTTTAAAGTTGTACACTTGATATTTTGAACTTTTTAGTTAGACGTGTTGTTTTTCTTTTAAAGTGCTGGACATTTTTCTACAACTGGTTTGTTACTTGAAAAATCATATTGATTATTTTCAGGTATGACTGTGAGTCTTGCTGGGGTAATACCAGCTACCATGACAAATCCCTTCTTGAGTCTCTTTGAATGCTCTGAATGTTCAGTGAGGACTCTCTGTTCTGATTGGTTGCTATTCAAATTCTCCCTGGCTGGCATGAGATGTAGGAATTGCTTCTGTTTAGTATTTCCCATTTTTTCCTTTCCTAGCCTCATTTGTGGCTTAACATTTAGAAATAGAAACAAAAAGACAATTATGCAAATTTTGGAGTTGTTTTTCTGCTTATTCATCCTTCAAATTCTGTCATTTCAGCCTCCCTCAATGCCAATCTAAATCTTCTAAACCTGAAACCATTGTAACAGGTTGGGGCCCCATCCTATACAAGGATCCAGAAATGGTTCCAGGCAAAAGCTAAAAAAGAGCTAACTTCATCTGTTTCCCTTCACTCAGAGATCATGTCCTACACTGTCTGATGTTCAATATTTGAAAACAGTTGTTTCACATATTTGTTCCAATTTTGCAGTTGTTTAGGGAAGAGGTGGTCAGCTGTGTGGAAGACTGCCTTCTCTCATCTGGTAGTTAATTATCATTTTAGTACCATGCTATCTGCTCGAAGGTAAGATTCTATACCTCAATTATAAAAGCCAATCTTCACTGAAGAGTCAATTTTATGCACTGGAAGTCATTTGATATATTGCTCACTTATTTAAGCAAATACTGATACATATTCTGGAGGGTTATTAAACATTTGTACATATATTTGCAACGGTGTATTTTAAAAATGCTGCTATATCTTGAAACACTTTCCCCTCTACCTTTCACTTTATTCACTCACCTCTACCATTGAGGAAAACTTTCAGAACACAACCTCAAGGGAGGTTTCTAATAGATGGAAGAATTTTTCAAGAAAACAATCTCTAAAGTATGTTCCACTAAATTCTGGTGTATGATAGTTATTTCTATCTGATTTAGAAATATTAAGCAGAAGCAGAAGGAACTGAGCTAGCCTAGAGAATCAGTGATATGATTCAGTAGTGCCAGTCAGTTGAGTCATTAAGTCTTACATTTTGGGTGGAACATTAAGGATGTAAACTTCATATGCTTTTCAGTTAGCATGTAAATATAATATGTTAACCTCTTCCCACTAATAATTCCCCACCTTGCTCCCCAGATTTACATATACACATCTCTTCCAACATCCTGGACTGCTCCTTTCTATTTCCTCTACTACATCTCTCTATGGTGACACCTGAATCCATCTTCTTCAGTAATAGAAGTAACCTTCATCCCTATCAACTGCAGTCATCAAGAATTTTGTCATCTAGTGGAACTACCAGTAACTACAATAGTACCTTGGTTCATGGACTTAATTCTGTCCACGATTATGGTTGCAAACTGAGTTGGATGAGAACAGAATTTGATTCAATGCTTAGCCTCAATATTGACTTTGTGGAGAAATTTGATTCAGTTCTCATCCAATTCGTTTTGTGCCCAGAATTGTGGAAAGAATTAAGTCTGTGGGCCAAGGTACTACTGTATTTTGGTAAAATTCCGCAATGTACAGGGAGAGGTACACAAAATATATATAAATTAAAAAATATATATCCTGTGGTAGATAACACATTCCATTCCCATTTTCTCTTAGGAAATTAGGAAGAAAAGAAAGACAAGAAAATTTAAAATCGCTTATTTGGAGGTAATCTCCAATTGCTTTTATCCATATATAAATAGCCTGACAAAACTCTTTCAATAAAGTAACCCATCTAAAATTAACTGAAGCAGACTCAGAAACTGGTACTCAGGTTTACAGGACTCTCACACTCTTGAGTTTCTTCCTGGATCTCTCTTTTACTTGTTCTTTTTCAATTGCACAAGTTTCTCAGTTTCTTAACGTTGAAATGGTCCGTAGCTTCACTCTTTTGCTAATTTCATTCAGTCTTGCTACCTAAAACATTCTTTATGCCCACAGTTTATAAATTCAGACCATCCTCCATTGGCATCTGTGTGATAGCCCCTAAAAGATCCTCACAGATATCAAAACCTGTGGATACTCAAGTATCTTACATAAAATAACATGGCATTTATGTTTAACCTATATATAGTCTCCTGAAATCATCCCTAGATTATTTATAAAATCTCATCCAATGTAAAGGCTATATAAATAGCTGTTATAACATACTGTTCAAGGAATAATAACAATGGAAAAAAGCCTATAAATGTTCAGTATAGATGCACATTATCCCAAATATTTTTCATACACAGTTGGTTGAACCCATAGATGCAGAGCTCACAGATACACACAGCCAACTGATCTCCATCCCAGCTATCTCTTCTTAATGCCAAATTAATCCTATTCAACATGTCAGTTTGGATATTCAATTGTCATCTGAAATTCAACATGCCCAAAACTGACTTCCTTATCATCCTCTTCATATTTGCTCCATAAAAAGAGAAAAACCTCTCATCTGAAATGATAGCAACTACAAGCTTCTAGTTACTCAAAACAAAAACTTTACCATCATATTTGACTTTTTCTCGTATCATACAGCCATCATCATCATATCTCATTGGTTCTGCCTTCAGAATGTAAATGGAATCAGACTTCTTGATACTTGAACTGCTACCACTCTGATCTTCACTATCCTCTTCTTTGTCCTAGTTGGTGCAGTATCCTCCACAGTGCCCTTGGCTCCTGCCTCTATTCCACAGCACAGTCACCATAGTAACCCTTTTTAAGTGCCAGTCAGATTATGTAATTCTGCTCAAATGTCTCTGGTGACTCCTCATCTCACTTACAGGAAAAGCCAAAGACCTTCCAAGATACTAAAAGTTGTTGTATGATTTGATCTTATCTCCTAACACACTACCCCCTCACTCACCCCATTCCAGCCAGTTTGGCATTTTTATGCCTCTCTTCTGACTTCTTACATCTGTCCAGAATGTTTTCTCCAAGTAATTTAACTCCCACATCTGTGCTCAAATATCACTTTCATAATGCAGCTTCTTCTGAACAGTTTTTAAAAGTCTTCACTTCTTCATTATTATGACATTTCTTTTTGTTTTTTGCCTCTTATATTCCTCCAACATTATATATCACTTACATAACCAATATGCTCTTTGTAACCTTCAGGATTCCCCTGCCAAGAACACAGGGCCACATGGTCAGGTGTCTGTTCTGATGTATCACAGGAGTCTAGAACAGTATGTGTCAAAAAAAATTAGGCTCATTTCTCATGGCAGCCATCCTTTAATGATGTGATTCCACACAGCCTGTGCAGAGGTGTCAGTGAAAACCAAGTCCTCCAGGCCCTACTCTATGACTTTGATGACAAACTCTGGCTCCCCATTGTACATCCCTACTGCCCTAATCCTCTCCCCCACCTCACTGCCCTCTTCTGAGTGGGTAGAAGGGGGGGTAGGAGGAGGAAGAAGAAAAAACAATAACAAAAAATCCATCTTTGTTTTTAATTGTGGCATGGGATGGTGGTTGAAGCAAATGGTGATGAAGATTGGAGATGACTGGCCCCTGGTTTCTCTAGAACTTCCTTCTCCATCCAGAGATGGGGGCAGGAGGCATGTGCTATACCTAGGACCAAGATATCTTCCTCCTGTTTTCCAGACCTCATTATGAGCCCATTTGCCCTCCAGCCCCTGGATGGGGTGGGGGTGGGGAGGCTGTCCCTGAGTGGCATGCCCATACCCAGTGAGGCAGGAGCTCCCACTTTCCCTCAGTCACCAAACTGCTGCTGGTCTGGTGGGAAGGGGTGGTGATGTGGGGATGGGGAGCTCAGCATCAGTGCAGGGAGGGTGGGGGTATTTATTTATTTATACCTGGGATTGTACATAGTCTTGTGGGGCATGGGGGAGCTGGCTGGAGGTGAGAACTCTCCCCTCTCCCTACCCTCAGGGAGAGCAAATGTACAACGACTAATTATTGTGCTTTATATATTCTATATAAATATATCTATTTTCTTTTTACAAAAAAAATTAGGCTCAAAATACATCTGTTGAACGAATGAATGTATCTGCTCAGCAATAAAGCACACAGAGATTTCAAATATAATTGCCAAGACAAAGGTCATTTTAAGCTTGCAAAACAGTGATGGTGAATCTTTTAGAGCTTTTAGAGCCCACTGCATCACGCGTGCCATAAGTTTGCCACCACTGCCCTAAAATGTCAGCCTTATTACTATACAAATTTTGTATTAACCATTTCCTTTCATCTTTACATTTTAGGCCCATTTGTCACTATTTGGTTCATGTTGATCTTTTCTACGCACTTTCTTAACTAGGTTTCCTAAGAATATATACATTTAGCCTTCAGTGTCGGTGGGTTCCATATCTATGAGTTCTACAAACTACAAATTGAAAATACAGTATTGAAGAAAAAAATTGTACCCTAAATATATACAGAATATTTTCATGCCATTACTCCCTAAACAGTAAAGTACAACAACTATTTATACATCATTCACATTGTATTAGGCATTACAAATAATCTAGAGAGGATTTAAAGTATATAGGAAGATGTATGTAGGTTACATGCAATACTACACCATTTTTCTATATTGGACTTGAGTATCTGCAGATTTTGTTATTCTCAGAAGTTTCTGGAACCAATTTTCCACAGCCTCAACAGATATGGAGGGATAACTACACTCCTTCTGAATTAGAGAAAACAGAAATTAAATGCCCAATTTATTAAAGATAGTTTTATTCTTATCCACTACACCAGTACAGTTGCCTTCACAGGTTACTGTAGAGACCCCCCCCCCCTCAGCACAAGTTCTTATTAGGGCTTCTAAATCTGGGTTCTTAAGGATAATAAAGACTTTTAAGAAAGCTCAGTACCATGCTATGTTTGAATGTGTATTCTTTCTTATCACCTGTCACCTTAAAGAGTGCATTATTTTGAAAGAATGTGGGCTCCATGAGGGCAAGGGAAACACATATAACCTGAAAATTTTGAATTATGAAGAAACTGGAGATCAAAACAGACCAATAATGAATAAGATGGTTAAATCAGTAATTAAAAGTGTACCATCAAGGAAAAGTCCAAGACCAGATGGCTTCATGGCTAAAATCTACCAAATAAAAAAAGAACTCATGGCAATCTCTCTAAAACTCTCCCCAAAAATGGGAAGAGGAGGAAGTACTTCCAAATATATTTTATGAAACCAGCATTAATCTACACTAAAGTCAGACAAAGACACTATAAAAAAAGGATAACTGGAAGTAAATATCGCTGATTAATACAGATGAAAAATCTTCAACAGAACACTAACAAACTGTATTCAAAGTACATAAAAAGATCATTCAGTGTGACGAAGTAGGATTTATCCCTGAGATGGAACTTTGAATCAGTATATGCAAATCAATATATAAGCACAATAGCATAGAATGGAGAACAAAAAGCATATGATCACCTCAATAAGTGAAAAAAGTGTGTGACAAAAATAAACATCCTTTCATGATTTAAAAAGCCATCTCAACAAAGTAGTTATAGAAGGAATGAAACTCGGCAAAATAAGGCCCAATGTGCCAAGCTAATATCATACTCAACAATGAAAAGTTGAAGTCTTTTCCTCTAAGGCAAAGAACAAAAGATTTGTGCCCTCTCACCACTTCTGTTCAACACAGTACTGGAAGTCCTAGCCACAGCAATTGAGTAAGAGAGAGAAATTAAAAGCATCCAAATAGATAAAGATGTAGTAGAGCTGTCTCTACTCAATGATGACATGATCATATACATAGAAAATTCTCAAAATTCTACCAAAAAACTATTAGAACTGACAAATGAATTCAGTGAATTTGTAAGACACTAATTAGAACCATTTTATATGTTAATAGCAAGTTGTCTGAAAATTAAGAAACAATTTCACTTACAATACCAAAGACTAAAATCAATTAGATAGGATAAATAACCTGAAGAGTGAAAGATTTATGTATAATCTGTCATTTGCAACAACATGCATGAACGTAGAGGATATTATGCTAAGTGAGATAAGCCAGGCACAGAGAGAGAAATGTCATAGGGTTTCACTTGTGGAATCTGCAGAAGTTTAACTCATGAAAGTTGATAGTAGATTGTTAGTTATCAGAGCTTGATGTGAGTGAATGGGTGGGAACAGGAGAGATGCAAGTTCTGGTGTTGGACTGCACAGCAAGGTTACTCTAGCTAATAATAATGTATTGCATACTTCAAAATAGGCAATGAATGTTTTTAAATGTTCTCATCACACAGATGATAAATATTTGAGAAATGAATATTAGCCTGATTTGATCATTCCAAAATGTATACATGTATTGAAACATCACATTGTATCCCTTGAATATATACAAATATTATTGGCCAATTACAATATAAGAAAACTGTAAAAAAGCCCAACAACATATGTGGCAATTTAGGAAAATACTAGATGTGATATTATTTGGCCATAGTCTAAAAAGCATTATTCTGATTTTGCTATTCTTTTCAAAGAATAGTGGCTTTTTAATTTCTGTATCTTTCTGTTCTTATCATTAAACTTTTGGAGGCTAGAAAGGACTTTGGATTAAGATTCAGAAATCTTGAATTTTAAGCCCAATCCTGCCTTTAAATAACTATGGAATTTGAGATAAATCTCTTAGTTACCTATAGCTCCAGTTTCCTAGCTACAAAATAAAGGTATGCTCCCATATAATTAGCGAATTTCCTTCAGGGACTAAATTATCCTATAGCGCCATGATTTACCACTGTAAAGCAATTTACAAACAGAATTTTTAAAAGAGTCAAACTCCAGGTTGAAAAAAAAATACCTCCAGGTTGAAAAAAAACCTTAATTCATTATGTTGGTAGGAATTGTGTTCCTTCTCTACATAATCAAAAGTGAAAGCAGCCTGAAGGATATAGAAGAACAATGCATCATCATTACCATGATTAAATAGAGAAAAACCCAGAGCCAGTTTCCTGCTGTAGAAATCACAAATTAAAACTGTGTTATGTGCACTCACACTACATAGTCCCTTCCCATAGGATGTTTGTAGTGATTATTGATCATCTCCTGTAGAAAAAGAGACATATCTATTTCAGTTAATATTAGTTGCATCAGTCAGTTTTTGGCTGCAAGCAAGAAAAGTAAACTCAGCTTTTCAAAGTAAAAAAGGAATGGTGTGGAAGAACATGGGTTTCTCAGGATCAAGTAAGGGCAGACCAATATTCACAGAAGCCTGGAGGCTGCACAGCATGCTAGGCAGGACCATGTCCAACCACAGGAAAAACCTTGTACTTGAGACCCCTCTGCAACCAGTCTGACCCAAAAATATGTTTTCCACACAAATCACTCACATCAGTGAGTCCCAGAACCAAGCACCTCCCACTGCTGGCTGAGCTGAGGTTTGAGAACCTCAGATTAGAGAGAGCTGGGAGACTGAAGTCAGGGGACACACATCCTTCTTCAACACACACTAAAGAATTCCCACAGAAGTGAGATCCAGATGGTGTATGAGGAGTGGGAGTGTGCTGAGTACTCAATAGCAAAAAGAGAGAAGCAGACATATTATTCAAAATATTAATATAAGGACAAGTTATGTATTAATGTTTTTGTTCAGTGCCTTAGGTGGGAAATGACCATCACAAAGTTCAAAGCAATGACAAATACTTTAACATGATCTTGAACATATGAAATGCATGAATAAATTATTTTAGCAAAAATTTGAACGCTATTTATATATAAGTAAAAATTTAAAATACCCCTTACATTCTCAGTGAATTTTTAGTTTGTTTGTATTTCTCCTTTCAATTTTTATTTTTTATTAGAACATATTTGCAGTACACAATTATTACATTCTTCATGGGGAGTTGGTTCAGGTACATAACACATCTTAATTCTTTTTTCATCCCATTTTCTTCTTCTCCCTCCTTCCTCCCTTCATCTCTTGGTCCACTTCCATTTGGAAAAGATCTATCTCCCTGTTTCCTATTGTCTATCTTTTATTTTGCTCTTTATTTATATTTTGAGTTTATTGTATAAGAGAAACCATATGCTATATAAGTGTGAGTGTTGGAATTATTAAACTTAAAATTACAGTCTTAAAGTACATATGATTATTTTGGGTTTTTTTGTTTATTTGGTTGGTTTGGTTTTCAAGATAGTTTCACCAATTTGTCCAGGCTGTCCTCAAAATTATGTTCCTCCTCCCACAGTCTCCTAGGTGCTGGAATTACAAGTGCACATTATCACACCAGGCTTGACATTCCCAGTCCTTAATGCTTTCTCAAAGGCAGGCATCATCATTTATTTGTTGAACTGTTTAATCTATTGATAAATCTGTATAAATGAAAATATTATTTATTTTTAAATTAATTTTATTTGTACATATTAGGTATACAATGTAATGACATTCATTATTGGAAATTTCACCTTTACATAATTTCATAATTTGGTCCCTTTCCCCTTTCCTCCCTTCAAGTCCTCCATCCCTCCCTATTTACAAAGACTTTATTTCCACTTTTTCATTTTCTCATATTAATTTCATTCCCTTCTTTCCCTTCCCCGACCCCTCCCACGTCCCCTTCCAATTTACCCCTTTTCATCCTATTTCACATTAACTATTATACCTTTTAGTCCTTATTTACCCTTTCAGTTTCTCACACTACAGAAACTATTCAGTATTTACACGTGTGTTCTATTTATTTCACTTAAGAGTATCACCTCAACGTGCATCCATTTAGCTATAAATGACTCTCGTTTCTCATTTTCTATGGCTGAGTAGTACTGCATGTTATAAAAAAAAAACAAACATTTTCTTTATCCAGTCTCCAGGTGATGGGCAATTCGGCTGCTTCCAAGTTTTAGCTATTACAAATTGTGCTGCTATGAAAATGGGTGCACATACATTGCTGTGGTATGATTCTTTTAATTCTTTGGAAAAGATACCCAGCAGGGGAATAGCTGAGTCAAATGAGACTTCCAGACCTAATTCTTTGAAGTATCTCCATACTGATTTCCACAGTAGTTGCACCAGTCTACACTCCCACCAGCAGTGGAGCAGGGTTCCTTTTTCCCCACAGCC
>NW_004624955.1:688898-703595 GCF_000247695.1 Heterocephalus glaber | reverse complement strand
GGAGAAAGCATTGTATCTTCTCCATTCATATAAGGCATTCTCACTGGAAGTATGGAGTACCTGTCTTTAATCTGTTGAGAAGTTTCTGTTCTACTTCTAGTCTCCTGATAGCTTTTACCGTGAACAGCTGTGGAATTTAGTCCAATACATTTTCTCCAACTAGTGGCAGGATCATATGGCTTTTTCCTTTCCTCTGTTAAAATGATGACTTCTGGGGGTGGATCTTCCAATGCTGAACCAACACTGCCATCCTTGTAACAAAACCACTTTCTACATACTAAAGGAGCAGGGGAAGTGGGAGGTGTAGAGGAAAGGAAAAAAGGGAAAGGAAAAAATATGAGAAAAGGAAAAAACTGGAAACAAAGTCTTTGCAAATAGGGAAGGGTAGAGGGGGTGAAGGGAGGGCAGAGGAATGGGGAAATAAAATAAGAACCAAGAGACTCATGTAATGATACAAGATCCCAATGATGAATGTAACTGTATTTTATACCGGAAATGTACCAGTAAACTTAATGGGGAAAAAAAAATAAATGTAAATCCCCAATGGAGGAGCTCATGGGCTCCTTCCTTAGTGAAGTATTCTGAGCCAGCCCAAGTTCTGATACTGACCTTCTAGCTCAGTATTTAACCACGGTAGTTCAAAACTTTGCATAGGAAGTAACTTCTGAATTTTCATTTACAACTAACATTCCACTGAAGCAGTAAACTCATTTTTCTTCAGAAGACTGACTAGGTAAATATTTAAAAGTACATGCTTCTACTCACGATTGCTGAAATACGGAAGCAACCTAAATATCCCAGGTGAGTGGTTAAGAAATACAGTAGGTGGTATATACATACAATGGAATATTATTCAACCTTAAAAAGGAAGGAAATTTTGACACACACTATATCTGAATGCAACTTTGAGGACATTATGCTAAGTGATATAAGTTAACCACAAAAAGACAAATACCATATGATTCCACTTATATGAGAGAGAGTAGTGTTATAGCTTGTATCTAGATATCCCCCCAAAGCTTCATCCACTCATAGGTGGGGCTTTTCAAAGCTGGCTGGATACAGGGTGTGTGATACTGGGATTAAGGGTGTGTGGTTCTAAATTAGTCCACTGATTGGAATTAGCATAGTTCTGGATGTGGATAATGGAAGCCCTCACCCTGGGTGTGGGTGGCACCAATCAATAGGCTTATAGCCCTGGTGGAGGAGAGAGGGAAGGCAGGTTGTGGTTTGTTGCTGCTGTTTGCTGCTTTACTGGCTCCTTCCTGCTTTTCCATGAACATTTCTCCTCTCTGATACTCCTCTGGCATGCCACCCTGTCTTGTAGCCAGCCAACTGTGGATTGAAACCTCTACATACTGTGAACTGAAATAAACTTTTCCTTCTTTTAAAAAAAAAAAAAATCTGCTGATGCAGCTCACCTCTCATTCACAATCATTCCATCTACCAAGACATGTTCATGACCATGCCCAATGCCAGTGAGACAGAGAAGTATACTCCCCCTATAGGGAAGCTGCCTCAAGATTGGTGGCAAGGGAAAACACTTTCACTTCTTTAGTAAGAAGAGGATAATAATTGGAAACAAAATAATTGTATTTACCACAGTAGGAAAAAATATTGAAGGATAAAGAATACAAAGTATATATAAATATATACATGCTCACATATAAATTTATAAGTACTGAAGTAATAAATTTCAAGATGTACAAACGTCAATTTTTGAAAATTATAAGAATCAAAATTAGAATCATATAGAGAGAGAAATCTCAAGGTTCACATGTGGAGGGATGTCAACTTCCTGAAACCCATCTGTTCTATCCTCCCAAGACAGAAGGGACGATTGTTGAATTTAGAAGCATCTGGTAAGGCATGGCTCAGGTCCTCTGGGCTATTTCTCTTCTGAAGCAACCCTGCCTAGCAGAAGAACATGGTCTGGTCTGGCTGCTTCATGAAGTAAGAGACTTGTCCCTGTCCAGCTATGCTAGTGACTTAATGGGTACATTTCAGCCAGAAGTAAGAAATATATATGGAAAATAAGGTTTAAAATTCAAAGAAAGATTTAGTAGTATACACTTTACAAATATATCTCAATTCTGAAATAAATACAGTATAAGTATAAGTAGATATAAGATCTGCAGTACAGATTGCTGTGAACATTTTCTCATGGAGAGCCACCTGGATCTTGTAAAGTTTTCTACACTGTTTAAGTGCTTCAGCCATTTATTTTAAAACAGTGAAAACTGGAGGTGAATCTTCTTCCTACATAATTGAGAGGCTCCTGGATTTGGCCAGAGTTAAGAAAATTTCCATTAGACTCAGAAAATGGGATTACTGTTTTTTATTTGATATTTATGTATTTTTTAGGCTTCTTCACTCTGATTTTGATGATACCGTGATGTCATGATATCATGTTTCCTTTGCTTTGAACCATGAGATTAATAGGATATATTCCTAGAGATGTTCTATTCATGTAAGTGCCATTAACTCAAAATCTTAGTATAAGGAAACATCACAAACTTCAATTCCTTCTTGCCCTTTTCTCCACGTCACTTGTCAAATCATTATTTGAAATGAGCCTCTGACCTTTTTTTCTCCCACACAATTTCTAATAAAGATGCTGCCACACGACCGTATCCTAGTAACTAGGTTTTACACTGAGAAGCATGATTAAGAAAGAGTCCAAGATAGGGCTGGTTTCGACCATCAGCAAAGGTAATTTGCTAGTCTTGCTCTCTTCCTCAATTGTTTTAATTTAGATGAATAACTACTCTCGGCTTCATGTTCCTGCTGATAAAAATACACTCCTATAGGTCCAAATTACCATATTTGCTTTTGATTATCTTGCAGAACTCTATTTGCTTTTTTTTTAAAAAAAAAAAAAAAGCTTAATAATTCATGTAAGGCTCCAGGGGCACAAAATCACTACGTGTGACTGAATACTCTCAACTCTCCTGCTGAGGTTAAATGGCAGGCTTTAAAGAATTTTTTAAATAAATAATCGGGAGATGCTCCATCTTGCCTCCAAACTACTGCATAAGCAATTCCTTAGCGACCTGAATTTGCAGAAACAAAAAAATAAAATCAGTATCTCACAGGCCAGACAATCCTCATTATCATGAATTGGACCTGCTCTACATCAGGGCTTTAAGAGACTGAGAATTCTTAACTCTCAAGGGAATAGTGGGCTTTTGTACTCCTAAATTGAGGCCATGAATCAGATGAGGGAGCAGTTCTTCTCAAATAGAACCCAAGTTTGAGGAGAAAGGGGGAAATGTACAAGTGCCCTGGAGATAGGTTTTCTACCCTGGGAGCAGGCTATTGGACACAATGGGAAAAGCATGGAAGAAGAGACATACTGCTAAGTTCTGCCACCAAATGTCTGTTTTCCAGGTCACAAGGGAAGACAGACACCACTGACCCAACTCTTACTTCCTCCCTGCCTGAAGTTGGTACATCTCTGTTACCTCCAGTCTTGAAACATATTCAGGCAGAATTCCAGCAGGGTAAAGTTGTGAGCACAGAGGTGAGTTTCCTATACTAGCCACCTGTAAATATTCCATTTTATAAAAGGAATTAAGCCTCCTTGGGTTTGGGTATCAGTGGGGGTCCTGGACAATTATACCTTCAAATCTGGCTGTTGTTTTTCTTCTCCTTTGGTGAAATCAGCTCAACCATCACCTGCTTAGCCCCATCAACACCACATTGGCCAGCGATTTGGGTATGGTAGGATTCCTTTCCAAAATGCATTAGGCATCTCCTTTTCTTTGCTCATTTGTTTCAAAAGGACCCCATATATCTTCTTTTATCACATTATGTTGGCAGCCATGGCAGATTAAACAATACTAGTTGAGAAACACGTGGTAAACTATGAAAATCAAAGTCCAATTTATATCTCCATAACGCAGTGTTTCCTGGATTCATTCATATACTATCATCATGATTTGTGTCACACCTGCCTTCCACTTATAGTATTAGTTGCATAATAGTTTTCTTTAAGTAGACTCACACTTTTTCTTCCATAAATTAATATCAAAGGGAGATACTATAAGTGTAGCATATCACTCACCATAAATGAAAACTGAACATAAAATACAAAATAATCATTAAAACACAGAGTCATTGACTCTGAAAATTATCTTTTAAATCAGCATTGGTACATACTGCATTTTGAAATATTCTTGTATAGAAGTTTATAATTAAGTACTTCTCTATAGTTCATTAATTTAGCTAATTTTAATTTTCATAAAATTGTATGAAAGGAAGAAAGCAGGAGTAACCATTAAAATTTTAGAGATAAGAAAACACCAACTGATTCCAAGAAAATAATTTTTGTGCTGAAAAAGACCTTAATGTTGTTTTCATTTAAGCTCTATATTTTCTAATTTATTCACAGTGTATATGTGATTTCCATAACCATTTGTGATCTGAGACTTCAGATGTTCTAGAATAGTGTAGGTTTTAGTTGATTCACATTTACTATCAAAGATCCTTCCTGTGACTATCCACATGTTCAGTGCACAAAAATTGTGCCAAAATTGATAATTTTAAATAATTGATAATTTATTGAGTACTGAAAAATTCTTCATGACACACAAATTTTCTTTGATAATATGGGTAGCATTTTTCAATTTTTCAAATTAAAAAATAAAGAAATAATTTATTACATCAAACAACTTTGTAAATTATAAACTCCTAAAACAGGTATATATTTTCTAGGTCAAGAAAAATTGAAAATTGTGCTTTTTTAAAAGTTTCACCTCAAAGCAGCTTTGAATTTATTTTAGTTTTTAAATACATTTTATTTTATTTTATCCTATTCCCCCTCAAGTCCCTCCCCTCCCTCTGTACAAAAGCTTTGTTTGCATTTTTTTCTTCTATTTTCACTTTTTTTCTTATCCCTTCTTTCCTTTCCCCCTCTCTCCTCCCTTGTTCCTTTTCCTATTTAAACACTTTCTTCCCATTTCCCAACACCCATTATATATTTCAGACCTTATTTCCACATTCATTTTCTCACACCAGAGAAACAATGGAGTATTTAAACATGTGTGTTCAATTTATTTCACTTAAGAGTATGGTCTTAGGGACTGGGGATTTAGCTCAGTGGTTCCGCTGCCTGCCTCGCAAGCACAAGGTCCAGAGTTTGATCCCCAATACCCGCCCCCCCCCAAAAAAACAAGAAGAGTATGGTCTCAAGGTCCATCCATTGGGCTATAAATGCCTGAAGCTCATTCTTCTTTATGTCAGAGTAGTACTCCATTGAATTAAAAAAAAAAACCACATCTTCTTTAACTAGTCTTCAGTTGATGGGCATTGATTGAGGCTGTTTCTAAGATTTAGCTGCTACAAACCGTGCTGCTATAAACATGGGCATGCATATATCACTGTCATATGATGCTTTTAATTCTTTCAGGAAGATACCAAGAAGAGGTATAGCTAGGTCAAATGGAACCTCTAGTTTTAGTTTTTTGAGAAATCTCCACACTGATTTCCACAGTGGTTGCACCAGTCTACACTCCCACCAGCAGTGGAAAAGGCTTCCTTTTTCCCCACAGCCCCTCCAGCTTTCCACATGCCAAAGACTGAAATTAGATCCATATCTTTCACCACACACTAACCTAAAATTGAAATTAATCAAAGGTCTAAATATTTAAGCAAAAACATTAAATCTGCTGGAAGAGAGGATAAGTAGAACGTTTGAGGACATAGGAGTAAGCAAAGACTTCATGAACAAAATCCAGACCACATAGGAAATACTACAAAGAATCAACAACCGGGACTTCATGCTATTAAAAAGCTTTTGTACAGCAAGAGAAACCACCAATAGAGTGAAGAGACAACCCACAGAGTGGGAAACAATTTTTACCAATTATTCAAATAAAGGGCTATTATAGAGAACATATAACGAACTCAAAAAATCAAATCCCTCAAATTTAAAGACCCATTGCAAAAATGGGAATCTGAAATAAAAAGACACTTCTCAGATAAAAAATTAGAAATGGCAAATAAATATAAGAAAAAATGTTCAACATCACTGGTCATTTGAGAGATGCAAATTAAAACAATGCTGAGATTCCACTTCACTCCAGAAAGAATGGCTGCTATCAAAAAATCAACCAATAGAAAAATGTGCTTTTTAAATCACATTGGAAAACATTACTGTGTAAAATTCTCCAGAATGGTGATACATTTAAAAATATATAACTGTTTAATTGGAATGAAATGCCTCAATGATTTTTTACTACATTAATAAAGAAGTAAATTGTAATCATCTAAAGCAAATACTGAAACTAAAAATGCAAATAGAGATTTAACTATGAGAGCATTCACTTGATTTTCTAGTCAAAGAATTAGGAGGTATCACATAAATATTCAATAAAAATATCCATAAGATAAGAAAACTCCATTTATAGCCAGGCAAGGGGGCACATGCCTATTATTGCAACTACTCAGGAGGCTGGGGCAGGAGGATCACAAGTTCAACTCCCACCTGAGCAACTTAGCAAGATCCTTTGTTAAAGAGAGAGAGAGAGAGAGAGAGAGAGAGCAAGCAAGCTGGGTATGGTGGTGGACATCTGTACCACCAAACTCTGGGAGCTGAGGCAGGAGGAGGAGGAGGATCACAAGTTCAACACAGCCTGGGCAATTCAGGGACTTAGTGAGAACCTGTCTCAGAATAATTTTTTTAAAGTGTTAGGGATGTACCTCACTGCGAAGGCCCTGTGTTGAATCCTCAGTGCCCGGAAAAAGAAAAGAAAGAGAAGAGAAGAGAAAGGGGAGGAGGGGAGGGGAAGGGGGAGGGAAAGAGGCATTATTATTGTGATCATAACACTGAATATTGCACTAATTCCACAAATAATTCTTAACTCCTCACTGTTTCTATAAATCTCTTTTAAATTATAAATTTACTGTATGAGCATTTTTCAACTTGAAATAATATAGACTGAGTAAATAGTTCTCTCTTTCTCCTTTCACATTCCTTCTCCTCAGTCCTGTCTCCTAATTTCAGAGGTAACTATTGTTAACATTTTCATGTACACATACTCTTCTAGAAAAGTTTGATGCAGATGTACATCCTTTATCTTTAAGTAAATCGAATTCTAAAATATTTATGTTCCTGCTATTTTGAATCGCTTTTGGGGGGGGGTGTATCTTTTCATATCACCACATACCCATCCTCTGCACTCCTTAAATAATAGCAGAGCATTTTATTGAGTGTGTGCCACCATTTATATCAGGGCTTGGCAATTTTTTTCTGAAAAGGGTTATGTGCCATCTCAGGCTGTGTGAATTAGGTGGTCTTAGTCACAACCACCCTACTCCGCCATAGAGAATGCATAATCGGTGGGCATGTCTATGTGCCAATAAAACATGACAGAAACAGGTTTCAAGATGAAGTTGGACCACAGATCATTGTTTACTGAACTTTGATATATATAATCAGTCACCAACTGGCAGAAGCTGAGGTGGTTTCCTGCTTTGCTGATGTGAAACTATATAATGTACACTATATACACTTGTTGATTAATGTAAAATTACAGAGTATTTGACATATTTCTTTGAGAGTGAGAAAACAATCACATATTCTGTCTTCTTCCCAACAAGTCCTTATGTTCTCTCCATAGACAAATGGGTATTTTCTGTGTGAGCCTTTTTATATTTTTTTAATCTAGCTGTTTTCCTATCCCAATGGTGACTAAGAGAAAAATCCAGAGAACTCAAATCTATTATTATCTCTATTTCCTATTTTCCTTGACTCGTGTTAGTGGGGGATTAGTGACAAGAAGGTGTTATCCCCACAGGAAAGTGTCTAAGTCAAAGGTTATATGCACAGGGAGCACTTCGAGAAAAGGTGCATAGAGATTGAATGAAATGCCTGTCCTTTTACTTTTCATTTGCTCTCTCTATATATTTCTCTCTCCCCACCCCTTAATCAGAAAAGTTCTAGACAATAGGAAGTTTCTGAGATCCGGTTTAGCATTGAGTTAAAAACATTGCTATTACCACTTCCAAGAATAACAAAGTTAGTACTCTCAACTACAGAATATTGGGGAAAACATCAGACCTTCACATGGTGTGTTCTTATGAAGGGTAGGGGCACAGCCTTTCCCCTCTGCCTTGAGTTAATTGTTTATACCTTACCTGGCCCAATACAGGTAGAGCTAAGCACGATTCTCTTTTCCAGCTCCTCTCAAATGGTCTCTAGATCAGCCCTCTGCAAACATGATTTTAACTCATTCTCAGTTCCTTTATAGTAGGAGGACTAATTGGAGATGTCATTCCTCCTTGGAAGACCTTCATTTCCCTTTTTTACTGGTGCTTAAAAAAATAAGTCTTGTGTTTCTGATTCACCATCATCTCAGCAGACGTTTAGGCTGGAGTTTTTGAACAAATATCTTAGTACTTGAAATTTATTGATTTTATGACTGAATGTCTTGCCTTCAGAGGGGAACACTCATCACTTGGATGAGGGTCCCAAACCAACAAAGCAGCTATAAACCCATGAAGAATTACTGACCTGGCAGTTAATATTAATCTGAGTCTGAGCCTGAGCTTGACTGGAATCTAATCAGGCTGTCTGGCTTCTGGTTGTCGTGGTGTGCATTGCTGTGGCTTTTTTTTTTTCATGAACTACCTTATCTAACCAATATCCCACCTCATAAAATAACATTCAAATTAGTGAACATCTTCAATTCTTTGCCAGTGTTTCACTCCTTTTTCACGATAAATGGTGAAGGAAGGACAGGGGGAGTTACTCAAACTAAAACACCAGAAAGCCCCATCAGTCCTTTTCAGTACATCATTTTCTTTCCATCTTATTTGCAGCTGTTGTTATCAAAATCACAGAGTCTGGCAACACTATAGTGACCGGGGCCTCAGTTACCACAGGAACCATGTAGTTTCTCAGGAAGGAGTAGAAAAAAACAAGTTTCTCTCCTCCTGGTTACAGCCACCCTGAGTCTCTCCATACAACAAGAAATCCAAGAAACTGGAGGAAGTCTCCTTAGGGGACCAAGCCCTCTATGTTACAGCCTTGCAATGATTGCCCAAAAGAAATCAACCTGATGTAGGTGAAAAGTGGTTTATGTCTATCAAATTAGTGGAACCAGAGAAAAGAAAGTGAGCTAGCTTGTATAGCTGAAGTTGGACGCCCACTGTGTCTGCACCTCAGGTGTTCCTGCTGCAGTGACTTCAGCTGAAAATACAAATGTGCTTGTTCAGAAAATCACAGAAGTGCTTTTTGGATAAGTCCCCCTGTTGACTCAAGAAATCAGTTTGGGATGTATACTGGAAACATCTATTTTGACAATGGACTTCCTCACACCCCCAAAGAGAGAAATTCCCATCTATAATGTATAGATTCACCCTTAATAACACAAAGCAATTGACCCTGATATCAACTGGAACTGTCCCCGAGTATGAAGCCATCCTGTCCAGCTACTGTCCATGCAGCCTGCCTACTGCCAGAGGAGAAGCTTCCAATCAAGGCGTACACAACAGCACATCACCGGCAGGGCTGCAGGAGGATCAAATTCATTGTCAGATGTGGAGAGAAGACAAAATGTGTTACTAAAGAAATCCAGGGTAAAAGAATATTATTTTTGCTTTCCTCTCTGACAATACACACACACACACACACACACACACACACACGTCTACACCACACACTAGGTCTCCTCCCTCATGGCAAGATTGCTGAGTCAACCATATGCTTTTGGATGAGCTAGCTTTCCTGACCCTCTTTGTAACCCTGTGTTCACAGTTCAAGAATTCAGATCAGGGCTTTCCTTCCAGTGAGTTTCACCCCAGGACTGGTCCAGGCAGTACTACCCTAGCACATTTAATCAAGTTTAATAACTTTCAGACTTAAAAGAAAATTATTAAGGGCTATAACACCATGCCCCCTCAGCAAGCAAACCTGCTCATCACTTTCCCAGTAACTTCTGAAATGAGGGACAAAACTTAAAGGTCTAGAGTAGGCAGGTATGAAATCCTGATGTCATATTTATATTACCAAAAGATAGCCCAGCCTCCTCAACAAAAAGGCTTCCCCAAAATGACCTGAGGCCCTAGAGACTCTTATGACAGCCTCTCTTAGTAAACACACACACATACATCTAAAGTTCCATTGCACAATGAAGTTGTGTAAATATTTAGCTATTTCAGCACATATTTCATAATCAATGAGTGAAATTGGCAAAGCAGAAATTGGCACTTTTGTCATTAGGAGTTGATTCTTCATTCACATCGATTCAATAGCTAACAATGCTGACATGTTTGTTATGAAAATATTGATAAAGTCAATATGAGTTTTCCCCTTTCTAAAGAAAGTTGAGCCAATGAATTTCTAAGTTTTCTTCCCACCAGGAATCTCAGAGATTCCCTTGTCTATAGGCCCTCTCTCTCATCCTCAAGACCTCAAGTCCCCTTGACAGTGTCAGTGACAAGGGACCCTGCAGGGAGAGCCAGGACCATATTAAGCATCATGCTAAAAGTCTTTCCCCACTCTGAGAACAAATGTGCCTGTTTGTAACATCTACATTTGTCCTTGTAATCCCACTCACATATGAAAGCCATTTGAGTACTGATGAACAGCTACCAGGTTCTTTTCAAAACTTTCATTCTCTAAGTTGAATATCTCTGATTATTTCAACTGCTTATCCTACACCTCCATTTTGAGTAACTACAACACCTTTCATTACCCTTTCCCAGACACGCTTCAGAGAGCACAAACATTCTGAGTTGCAGGGACCATGCTTCTAGGGTGTTCCAAATGCTTCCTCATAATAATAATGCCAATAATAACAATAGTAAGCTAGTGATTCATGTGTGCCAACTGTACACCAGGACTGCTCTGAGTGGTTGGCTTGCCCTTATTCTTTTACTACCCACAATAACCTCGATGCAGGTTGTGCTCTCCAGAAGTATATGCTGGGACAGAGTTTGAGTCACAGAAGGGGGTGAAGATATTTGTTAAGAATCAAAATTATAAAAGGTAGGTAAATCTTTAAAAAGAAACAATTAAATAGAAAGAAAAACCAAATTGCAATGCAGGCCTACAAAGCATCAGCCAATTCATCAGCAGGTTCTACAGCAAATATAGACCACTATGGGCCCAAATGGCTGATCCTTTATGATCCCCATGCACCTGCTCAGTCATTGGATGTAGACTGCCCAGGAAAGGATGGGACCACCAATTATGTGAATCTACAGTTGGGTCAGACCCTAAAGGCAGGCTGTGTGCTGACTGTAGTCTTTACAGCTGGTCAATAAGTTCTCCTGAGGAAGGAGACCTGGAAGTCCATCTCCATATCTCCCAAAAACCTACAAAATAGCTACTTCTATTCATCCTATTAAATATATAAGGAATTGAGATGCAGATACATTAAAAAATTTATCAAGATAATACCATCAGTAACTAAAAAAATTGACAAAATGTTCATCCTTTAACCAAAATAAAAAATTACAATTAAAATTAAATGTGCTCAAAACTGAAAATTTATTTACTCTCCTTACATCATGCTAGGCAACATGCTAGATATTGGAGAAACTGTCAAGAACTGTAAGGGTATGAGATTTTGCTCTAGTTGCCAACTAACAAATTAGCTCGCTCTACCTTATGGACGTCTGCAGAAGACAGGAGACTCTGGAGAAAAGGACGTCGTTAGTCAGTATACATCAGACAGTGCAACCTTCATGTTGACGTAAATCTCTTGTGCTCACTTCTAGCTCCAACCAAAGTTGTATGCAGGTAATATAGAAGTCTAATAAGGGATCAGGAATTCTTATTTTTTCAAGAGGTTAATAGAAAACCTCCTCAACTATTGCTCCAAAGGAGGTATTTTCATTGTTCTGGTTAGGAAAATAGGCTGCTCTTTGCCCTATGGTGAGACGCTACATCTTCTAAGGCTCTTTGCTATACAAACATTCTTGAAAAGATAATCCATACCAAATTTGATACATAATGTGCAGAAATGCCGTGGGAATTACCTCCCAAAAGATGAAAAGAAGAAAATCATGTGATCTCTGTCCTCCATCAATCCAGAGAGGGGAACAAAACCAAACCATAATTACAAGGCACTAGGGAAATTACAGTAAGATGGGAAGACCAGAAAAGTACAGGAAAAAATAGAGGAAGAAAGCAGTTACTGGTTAAGACTGGGAAAGCCTTCACATGCTCAGTGTTATTTCAGTTGATTGTTGTGAACCAGTCCACAAGTTCACTAAGCATGTCGAGGAAGCTTTCTTATGATTGATTCCTGGTATTTAATAAGGTTTCCAAAATTTAATTTCCAAAGGGGAAGGAAAGGAAGGTAGGATGCTTTATGACCATGAGATTTATCAGCATCTGAAGGACATAATTATTTGTGTAGTAAAAACTTTAAGTCCTCAGGATTTTAAACTTTGGCAGAATAAAGGTGATAGAAACACATATAAAGTAGTCTTTAAACATCAAATAACCTTTTTTCCCTTAAATTCCAATAGAAAATGACAATACTCAGTAACTGGAACATCAACAGATCATCTGTGATATCCAAATTAATATATTTGAAAGGTTACTGTGTTCCAGAATAATTTTAGGTGAGTAATTACTAATGTACGTCATGAACCATGGACTTTACCCCAACTGCTGGAATGTGTCGCATTTGCTCTACTCAGTCACATTTTGTAAATTTTAAACCAAACTTATAATTTAATCTTATTTTTTCTCTTCTAATCTCCAGAGCAGAGGTGATACTTAGAGTCACATGTCTGTCTCATTGAATTTCAAAACTCTGGGTAAGATCCTGTTCTTAGACTAGAGAAGTACCAGCTACAGTCATGCTATGTGGTGAGATATAAGAAATAAAGGAAAAGAAAGGGAAAAGAGAGAAGAAAATCAGAAATGTAGTCCAAAATCCTCTCTGCAAGCTGTCTGAACCCCAAAAGGCCTCTAAGGATCTGACCAAATCTGAACTCCAAAGAGGTCAATTGCAAAGAAGACAGAGGCTGAAACATCCCGTTCGCTGGCTCAGTAGTGATTCTTGTAAATCTTGAGGAAGAATCTGTCCTCCTTCAATATTGCTCACACTTTACAGGGCGCATGAAATGAAGCACCTTCGTAAGTGTGCCAGTGGCATTTATTCTGTGCACCACAAAGCTGGTTCATAGCTTTACCCTCCATTCTATTCCTTAGTCTATGTTCTTCTCATTCCTTTAGTTGACCCAACCTAAACTTCATGGAGCAAGCAGAGGACACAGGTCATGAGCACCATCAACTGAACAAAAGCCCACCCCATGCAGAGCCTGTCCACACGCAGATGGGACAGTCTGTTTTCCAGAAAGTTGCTTCTCACTGCTGCTCTTCTTCCCACCAATGGTTTTCTCCCCATACACCCACAGCTGAGACTAATCTTTCCAGATAGCACTTCCCCCATTCTCACGTCCTTGTTTGTCTCTCCACTTGATTCACATTTATTCTTTACCACTTCTGCTTTATTACTGTCATTGTACTATAGAAACAATGTTAAAAACCTTTCCCCTCAGTTTTTAAAAATTGCAACTATATATCCTCCTGCAACCACATTACCCTTCTCTCCCTCTTTATCACAAAGCTTCTAGAATCATCTTTAATTATTGTCGATTTCTCCACCCCTCATTCACTCGACAAATCAATTCTATCTGGTCTCCACATCCACCAGGGCACTGAGATGTCACTGTTACTATGCACAGTAATGAATCCTTCCAGTGTCTTTTTGTTCACAGAGAAATGTGTCCTTTCGTGCTCCCCCCATGCAGCAGTGAGTGAGAGAGCAGGAATTTGAACCCAGACAAGCAGCTTCTGAATCCATGCCCTAAAATTAACTACTACATCACACTACAGTTATGGTGGGAGATGCCATCTTTCCTATCTCCTCCTAACACTTATCCACACAGTGGGTTCAGGCTAGACCATGTTTCTGAACTAAACCAGGATATTCAGAGGTTGTCCCGAGATTTTCTTTTTAAAGCTGGCAGGAGAGAAAAACTGTGAAAGAGAAAGTCTCAATTACTCTCTAACAGAAAAGCTATAAGAATTAAAGCCAAAAAAATGTCAATGGCATTGTCCCTAGCTGATCTACTAACAGAAGAAAATGAGGCCATCACACAAGAAGGAGACATGGAAATCACAGCGCCCCAGAGGCCTCCCTTCCCTGGTAAAGTTAAACCTGAACCATCCTTGCTGTTAGTTGACTACCCAAGCTAAATTTCTCAGCCAAGACTGGTTTGGGCTGGATTTGTTGCTTCCAACAAAAATATTTCTTTTAATGCCACCCTATCAACATTTCACCTATGCCAGCCCTTGATATTATTGGACACACTCCCCCTTTGTGAAACTCCCTCAAATTACTCCCATCTCCCTCTTCTCACTGGCTCTGTCAATGGTAACTTCAAGGTCTTCTTAGTTCTTTGCTTTCTCGAACATATGCCTGAGCCCTGTGTCCAATATATCCCAAGTCAGCAATGAGCTCGTATGCTTAAGGCCAAATCATCCCTGAGTTTATATTTCCAGTCCTAATTGCCCTATTCTCAGTTGTCACAGACACCTCAAAGAAAGTACACAGCCTGACCTCAAAAAATGTGCCTAGGGGCCAGGGATTTAGCTCAGTGGTGCCGCCACCTGCCTCCCAAGCAGAAGGTCCCAAGTTCGATCCCCTGGTACAAAAAAAAAAAAAAAAA
>NW_004624955.1:677033-688798 GCF_000247695.1 Heterocephalus glaber | reverse complement strand
AAAAAAAAAAAAAAAAAAAAAATGTGCCTAGGCCCCCTCTGCACACCATTTAAAAAATGAATTCAAGATGGAACTAAACCTACATGTAAAACCTAAAAATATAAAAGTTTTAAAGTAAAACATAGGAAAATATCATCAGGCTCTTGAAGGTGTTTTTTCAGTTGTTTGTTTTACAGTACCAGGGATTGAATTCAGAGCCTCATGCATGCTATGCAAGCTCCATGATTGAGCTACTTTTTAATGTTATTTTTATTTTCCCCAGGCCATTTCATTTTTAATGTTGAGACAGAGTCTCATTATGTTGCTCAGGCTAGCCTCAAACTTGCAATCCTCCTGCCTCAGCCTCCCAAGAAGCTGAGGTGACAGGCATGAGCCACTCTGCCCAACCGAAAGATGCTACTTTCTGAGTGGGCATAGAAATTAATATTTAGAAAACTGACAAATTAGACTTCATCAAAAATAAGCACTTCCACTCATAAAATATGAATTAAAACTTTAAGGCAATAAAAATAAATTAAAATTTCTCTGATACGCTAGAAGAAAATATCCATAATGCATATATCTGATAAAACTTATATGTACATATATAATTTCTAAAATTCAATCATTAAAAAAAATAACAATGAATTGAGCCAAAGATCTGAATGAGCATTCACAAAGGAAAATATGGCAATTTAGCATATAAAAATGTTTCTAAAATAATTATTTTTTCAGAAGTAAAATCAAAGGTCAATAAAAGAGCACTACATTTCCATTAGGATGACTACAATATGTAACTGATGATATCAAATATAAACTAAGATGTGGCACACCCTGCACCCACACATGTCACCAGTGAAAGGACAAAACTGCAAAATCAATTTGGGAAAATTGAAAGTATCCTTGAAAGCAAAACACACCAGCTTTGTTATTATTTGAGTTCCTGATTATTGCAATCCTTTCTAGTACCTATAAGATGAAATCTTAGTGTTGTTTAAATTTGTGTTTCTCTAATGGCCAGAGATGTTGAATTTTTTTTCATGTTTATTGGCCATTTGCACTTTTTCTGAGAAGTCCCTATTGGTTTCACTTACCCATTTTTTTTTTGGACTGGTCCTTTATTTTGAATGGTCTAATTTTTTCTTTTTTGAGTTCTTTATATAGTCTAGATATTAGGCCTCTGTTTGAAGAATAGCTGAGGAATGGCAAAATTGTTCCCTATCTTGTGGGTTGTCTTCTCAACACGTTAATTGTTTCTTTTGCTTTGCAGAAGCTTTTTCATTTTATCTAATCCCAAATGATGACTTGGCTACAGTGAAAAAGGAACCCTTCTACATTGTTGGTAGGAAGATAAACTAGTACAAGCATTATGGAAGTCAGTATGGAAATTTCTCAAAAAACTAAAAGTATAAATTTCCTTTGATCCAGCTATTCCCTCTGTAGATATTTCCCCAAAAGACCAAAAGACATCATATTATAGTGACTTATGCATAGCAATATTTATAGCAGCACAACTCATTATTGCTAAATCTTAGAAGCAGCCTATATGTCCATCAACAGATGAATAGATAAAGAAAATCAGTATCTATATGTAATGGAATAATACTTAGCTATAAAAAAGGATAAATTCAAGGCATTTAGCAAAATGGATACACCTGGAAAACATAATGTTAAGTGAAATAAATCAGACACACAAGCTTAAATACTGTATTCTTTCTCTCATTTGAATAAAGCAAAGTACAAACAATGACAAAATAAAGATTGATAAAAGGAATCAGAGATTGATCTTTTTCAAATGAGGAGGGATCCAAGACACCAAGGATTAGGGGAGAGGGAGAAGATGTAAAAAGTTTTAAAATGCATCTGTACATGTACCAAATACCTACATGTAATCTTTATCTGTCACAAACATGAAATAAAAAAATAATAACAACAATGATGAAAATGAGAAAAAGGAACCTAGAGACAGAAGAAGGAAGGAGGGTGGGGAGGGAAGGGGGAATAAAAAGAGTCAAGATATGTTAAGTACTTGCACCTACTCTCTAAGGTGAATGTAAATTTCATGTACTGCAAACATGTACAGATAAAAAATAAAGTGAAGTTAAACACATTACTACCCTTTGAGACAACATTTCACTCTTAGGTATTTACTAAGAGAATTTAAAATTTGTTTCTATACAAAGATCTAAAAGAAAAGTTCATACCAGTTTTATTCATAATAGCCCCAAACTGAAAACAACCCAAATATATATCAACAGGAAAAGAGATCATCAAATTGTGGCATATCCTTATTATACATTAGTCAGGAACAAATTATTATTACAAAATGAGTTCATATCACAGACACTATGCTTTTAAAAGGACACTGGACACAAAACAGAACATGATTAATAATTCTATTTAAACAAATTTTAACAGATGAAAAAATAATCCTAGCTGAGAAATATTGAGGGAAGTGACACTAGTTAAACCGAAAAGACTAGGGAGGAGGACATAGGAACTTTCTAGGAGGTGGAAATGGCCCACATCTTGGTTGTGACAAAGGGTCACAACTGTATATAAATTTGCCAAGATTTACTGAGCTGTATAATGTGAGTGCATTTTTTTGTACCAAGTTGTACTTCTGTAAAATTGACTTGAACAAAAGAGTACGTAACTTAGAAATAAACAACACCATGGAATGTGAATTAATCTCATCCTTCCCATATGATTACTGTTATGAGGAGCTGAAGGCTTAGCAGTCTCAATGGAAGTAAGATCCGAAAGGAAAGCATACCATTTACTTCTGACGCTTTCCATCCTCCCCTATTCCTGCTCCCATTGTTTGACCCACTTTCTGTTTGCTCCCCTATGTGATTGTCCCCTTTTACATTATTGCTCTTGGATAGTTGCCAATTAATCTCAAACAGGAACACAGGCATGAGTCAAACACTCAGCTATCACCAGTGCATTCTGACATACATACATCATATCTTTAAAGGAGCTCTTAAAATGCAGCAGTGATCACCGAGGTAAAGGGTAGTGAAGAGTGGGTACGAATGAAATGAGAATGACCAAATGTTGGCAATGGATGGGCTTGTGGGGTTAACTATGCTATTTATTTATTTATTGTGAATATGCTTAAAATTTTTCATTTAAAATACTTACAAAATAGACATGCCAACCAGAGAACTGCTTAAGTACTGTAGATCTTTTTTAATCTCTCACTCACTATTTAATGTAAATAAATAAAACTTTTTCACATCTACATTGCTCACCTACTGTGGCTAATGCTAATTCTAAGGATAAAAGAAAATCCTAGGGGAAGCAGCGTGGATAAATCAACACATATCTAATTACATTTCACATTTGTTTAAAATCCTTTGGTGGCTTTAAGGAAAAAGATCAAACTCTTTAAAATAGTCTTCATTACTTCTCATAACTTTCCACCTTATCTTTCTTATCTCCAGCTTTATCTCACTCAATATTTGCCCATGTCATCCAAGACAGGCAATTTGAATGACTTGTTCCTCAAATAATTTTCCACGAACTTTTATACCTTCTTGACCTTACACATACTAATCTCCTCTGCCTGGAAAGACATCCTATCCCCCCAGGTCTCCTGGCTAATTCCAATTCATTTAAACACTGTAGAAAAATACAGCAGAATGTACACTCTCTTGCCAGCCTCACAGTGTGCTGCACTTGGCTGCTACTCATTTGCTTCCTCTGCTAGTTTCTGAGCAGCTTGAAGGCTGGGACTGTGCCTTGTTTATTTTTCTAGTCATTGTGCTAACTTAAAAATTGCAATTTAGTAGACTTTAAATTGTTATTGGATTAATCAGTGAACAAATAAAGACCAAATTCTAGATATAAGCATGTTTTATACGAATGTGAAGATGAGCCATATCTGGTGAGATTAGGAAGAATAAGGAACATCTGTTCCAGCTGGGTGTGGCAGTGCATGCCTGTAATCCTAGCACTCTGGGAGGCTGAGGCAGGCTGAGAGATTTGGTGAGATTAAAAGGCACAGAGCTGGGGATCTGATGATGGTGCTCACTATGAAAGATTCAATCCCCAGTACCACAGGAAGAAAGGAGAGAGGGGTGGGAGACAGAGACAGAGACAGACAGAGAGGACAAAAACCTCCTCTAATGACTTCTTTGAATTTAAAAACAAGAAAAGCCTTAAAGAGCCTAAAACACTGCTTTAGAGAATGCAGTGATAATTGAATAAGACAATGCTTCAAAGATCCTACAGGGTAGAAAAGATCCTATTTAGGGTAGAAAATCAATAAAGAGTATAGAGTCAAATGGTAGTAAGTATTATGGGAAAAACCAAGGCCAGACCAGGGTTGATGGGGATGACAGGCTATTGGGAAGCAATGAAAGTTTCTCTGGAGAGATAGCTTATGAAGCAGCAAGCTGGTTGCTGATCAGAAGGAAGAACAATGGGAGCTGAGGGAGAAACCCAGAATAAGGGTCTTGATGTACTGGGAATTCTTGCTGCTAAACCTAGAATTCTACCTCGAGAAAGATGTATTCATTGGGGTCCCAAAGGTCTTTGTTGGGTTGGTTTTGTTTTGTTTTGTTTTTTTACCATTTTTCTATTAAAGTTCAAACATTATTAGATACAATGACATTTCAAGTAATAGGGGATGAAATAAGAGCAGGAGAATTTCAGAGCAGGTCCCAGAAAGGGAAGAGCAGTGGGCACCCAGCCTCCCTGTGTCACTGCTGTGCCTGCACTGGCCCTGGACAAGGTGCTGACAGTGGCCTAGAGTGATAGCCCATGCAAGGACCAGATGGGGAAGAAAGGCTATCACTGTTTCTCCTTACCCCAGTTGAAGACAATCTCTCTTCTACTTACTTCACCCCTTGAGACAAGATCTTCTAAGCAGCACCAAACAGAGGAAAATGCAGGATTGGCAAACTCTTAAAGTGCTATCTATCTCTGCAAAGAAAATAGAAGAATCAATTCTGTTTGATTTAGAGCAAATGACCCTGCAGTGACAAGATGGAAAAAATGTGGTCCTTAAGAGTCCAAGTGGCTGCTGAGTTTACGGCAGTGCCTTTGCCGCTGATACCTCTAACAATTGCAGTAACTAACAGGATGATCAATAGTACAGACCCAAGAGGCCAAGTTCACTGATCCTGTGAAAGGAAGAATATGTGCTGCTCTTTGGACATTGGGAAAAATCATCAGAGCAGAAAGAACCAGATGAAGATGATGACAGCTCTACCCAACAATAGGGACTCTGGGACATAAAGGAAAATGCATCACAGAAGGAAGATGCACTGGTCAAGCTCAGCTTCCTTTTCCATCTGTCAGCAGAGACCAGGTTTCCACTTGAGTCCAGCCACATCAGAAGCATCCATCAGGGACCACAGGATCTTCTAAATTATTTTATTTAATCTTTACAAGTATCTACCCAGTTTATCATTCATATTTTGTAGCTAACAAGGCTGAGACTCAAAGCTGGGTTAACAGGCAATACAGAAGCTACATCCTCTGATTTTAAGTTTCAAGTAGCCGTCACCTGGATGTGACTCTACAGGCTGGAGAACTCTCCACTGTCCTCCTCAGTTTGCCTCTCTGCCAACCTTCTCCTCTCTTCCTTCTCCTCTGTTTCATAAATATCCCAGCAGGGTGTCTCAAGACTGTGGACAGTAGAATCAAGCTGCCTGGGTTTAAATCCTAGCTGTAAAAATATTATGCAACATTAGGCAAATAATTTAACCTTGCTGAGCTTCTGCTTCCTCCTCTGTGAAACTAGAATAAAAATAGTACAACATGGTGTTTAAACCAGCATCTTCCCTGTAGTAAAACCTCATTAAAGTTTGCTATTCTAATTATACTCCTTCCTCCATCGCACTTAATAGCCCTTATGGCCTGGCTTCTCTGTTTGATCATCCGTCACTCCTTTGCTGGCCTTGCTCTCAGCAATAACTTGTTCTCTTCTTTCTCACATTCATTCCTCCTGGATTGTCTGTCAACTGCAGCTGCTTCTGCAGCATCAGCTACCAGTGTCCAGGACAGGCCCAGCACTCCTGCCCTGCCCCTGCCATCCTGGAGGTCAGTGGCAGCACTTCAGGGGATAGATAGGGATAGATAGGTCAAAAACACATTATGCAAAAGCATTTCAGAATAGAGAACAGGAGGGCTCTCCTGAGGGACTGGAGAAGTCAAAGAAGACATTGATTTATAACAGAAACTGCTTTCTCTGAGGCCAAGGACCCCAAAATGCCTCAAGAATTGTAATGAGATTTCTCCTAAGATTCCACCCTTATGTGATTACTTGGATGCAGATGAGATCTGTATCACCCAGTGTTTCAGGCTAATTAAACACATATTCACCTGTTTTACCCATACTCACTCTGCCCCTTGCTACTCAAGCAGGCTAGAAAAATTTAGTTTTCCTTTGAATTAGATCCCACCTCCTCAAAATAAATCTTCATAAACACACACACATACACACACACACTACTGGCTCCAGGTTCAGATTCCTAGCATTCTCTGTAGAACTACATCTTTGATGACTCAGATCATGGAAGACGAAGTCAGCTATGCCCAAAGTGACTTTGAAATTGCTTTTATTTAAATAACTCTTTTAGAAAGCAACAATGCTTTTTTGAAAAGTAAAACATCTTATAAGTAAAACTATATCACCCACCTCACTCTCAATATGTATAATATGGGGACTTCTAAAGTGCAAATACTTGAAATCCACTCAGCATTCTCTGCATTTTATTGAATGAATTACTTCAAAAATTCAACATGTAGACAAAATGGGCCATGTGAGAAGCTGAGGAGAGACAGGATGGGTGAGAACTGAGCCAGTATTCCTGCTGCAACATGTAGAATTCTGTCACTGGCCAGTAGTATTGCTCATCCACATGCCTTGATGGTACACAATGGTAAATATCATATTTCTAAAACTCTGAAAATATTTCTGCTATGATGGCAGCAGAAATAAATCTTGAGAGTAGGGCCATTTGTCTTTAGTACCCAGGCCCTGTGAAATCCAGAACATTGACTTCCAATCCCATGAAAGCTCAATAAAACACTAGCTAATGCTGTGGTGACCCCTAGTTACATAAAGATTCTTGATGACAACAGTGTACCTGGCAGTCTCAAACTCAAAAGTTATATGATCCAGAAAATGCTAAACATAAGTGAAAGTGGGCAGGTAGGAACTGGGACAAGCTGGAGTACTCACAGACCTACGAAGGGTGTGGTCACTGCTGTGTATAAGGCAATGCTTGCTAGGTAGAGATACAAAACAAAAGCTGTTTTTATACTAAAAGAAATGAAGGAATTGTCAACAATTAACTCATTTTTTAAAAAATCTCCAAGCAGTTCAAACAAAACATATTTGCTGGCTTCTAACCTGCCACCTCTTACCATACAAGGTCCATGTTTGATTCAGGATGAAGTCAATGAACGTCTCTGGGTCTCCATAAAATGGGGATAATTATAATACTTTCTTCATAGGACTGTTTGGGAGAGTAAATGTATTAATTACTACATGATAAGCATATGAATTATCTGTTGCATACTGAGCACTGTTATGGTTATTCAAAACCACATGTTTACACATTTGCCTGGAGCCTTCTGAATGCGACATGATTGTAATGAAATACGTCGAATGAAGCCATGATTCCTATGTTTGATTGTATAATCTTAATAAAAAGAACCTTACCAAGCCTTCAAGTTAGGTTGGAAAACAGCCATCCTCTCACATTTGAAATTTGTGACTTTAGAAACTGAGGTTGAAAGCAGCCAATTTGTCATTCAGACTTGTAAAACATTGGCAGATTCAGGAGGAACCTCGTGGTCTCTGATCTGGATGTTCTATTAATTGCTGTGGCCTCTGTCCTTGACTTTTATGGTCATTGCATTTTCTCAGGGTTTTATATACTGCCACTGTATGAGAGTACAAGGTTTATAAAGGCAGGGAGCAACTCCTGCCTGTATGAAGGCTTTAGATGCAGGTAGCTTATCCATTCTGTATTCAGTTTGTTATCTTCCAAGCTAATTTATAGAGCTTCACTAGGCATCTCACTCTGCATCACTTAAGGACACATTTTCAAATTAGTTCTGGCAAAAGTAAACAGCCTTGAAAAATAGGACTCCACACTCCAGAGTCCTCTCTGAAGCATGGTATTCAAATACAATTGTCCCTTGTTTGTCAAAGTGTGGCCCTGAGATAGCAGCGTGAATATCAACATTAACTGCGAGTTTGTTACAAATACAGAGTGAGTCTCACACCAGAAATACTGAATTGCACTCTGCCACCAGAGGATTTGTTTGCACTAAAGTTTGAGAAATACCATTAGCCAACTTATCCCTGAAATTTCTTGGTGTTTGATTGCGACTGAGAAAAAGATTTAGAAGAAGAGATCACTTTAGATATCATAAAGAAAGATTTTACTATTCAATAGTCCACCCAAGGAGTTAAAAAATTAGTATGTTCTGAAAGATTGCAAAAAGGCCAATAGAAGTTTGCCCTGGACTGGGGCCCAGTTTTCTAAGAGTGGCATTAAGCTGAGATTGTGGCCATTGCATTGGTTTCACTCAGCCTTGCTGTTGGTACCTGCTGCTCACCCTCAAGGACAGCCAGGGAGAAGACCGCTGTGGTGTAGCAATAAAACCAGAGCAAGGTGCTAAGGCCAATTGGCCAGAAAAATATCTTTGACAGCCTTACTCATTCCCAAGGGATGACAGAGGCAGAAAATGTAAGGAATGCTTTTGCAAAATAATGAGAAAGGAAAAGAATAAAGAGAGAGAAGATGAAAAAGAGGGAGGGGGGAAGAAAAAAAGGGAGGAAATTTAAAAAATCATTGTCGAGATGTTTACTTCCCATTTCCATCCTTTTCTGTTTTCTAGGTATTGAAAAGCTAGTGTTTCTGTGAGCTAATCACAAAGCTGGAGAAAAGCATCTTGTGAATGAACAGCTTGAAGGTAAGTGAGGCAAGACATGGTGTTTTTGATCTGGAGACCCCCTTCACATGTGGGAAAATCCTGCTAGACTTGCAGCTCTACCTTCTTTAGACCCAAGCAAGAAATCTCTATGTTTTTAGTGAGACTGTCCACTTCCAGCCTCCTGTCCAGGCAAGGAAAGAATGGGTGGGGGCCAGTGTGGTCTCCCGCTCCCTGATCCTCTGTCACTGTCAATGTTGTCACGTGTGTAATGCTGCACACAGGGCACTCCCTGTAGGCAGGAGAGCATGTAACCTGCTGGGGACTGGGCACAGCTGAGAGGGATTGCTCTAAGCAAAACACTAAAGTCTACCTTTCAGAAATAAAGGGTTTATAAAACCACTTCATCTACATTTTTTAAATTGTCTTAAATCATGCTCTAAATTTTCTGCTTTGTGGGTAATGCAGATATTTCTGAAAAATAACGCATACAAACACAGACTGCTTATTTGAAGAAATCTCCTAGAGAAGAATTTATAAAAATGTAGTTTATTAGGACCTCATGAAGCCACAGTGTGCCTGACTTACCGGACATTAGTTTCATTCTTCAAGGTCCTCAGGTGGCACAGCACTTAACTCCCACATGCTTTCAGTGCCTTCTCTGTGTCCAGTACCATGCTCATTAACCAAAGCAAGTTCCTCATAACCCTAGGACAAAGGAATTATTGAATCATGCTAAATCACTAAGTGCACAGAACAGAAGAATCTGTGTAATACTGAATCAGTACAGAACACACAAACAATATTAAAAACTAAAATCATGTTCTCACGGAGAGTAATTTTTCTTTTAATAATTGAACCTTCAGGAACATTTCCACTGAAAGCATTGTCTCTGTACCATAAGTCATTTAAATTGAAGAAAAGCTTTTCGTCAGCTCAACAGGGCCTCAGAATGCATTATTCCTTTGTAAGAAAATCAAGGCTTTGCCTGGGAAGTACAGGGCAGAATGTCAGGGTTCCTGGAGAACCTCACTGAGCAGGATCCATTGTTTCATTCATCATTTTTTAAAGTAACTCTTTCAGATGATTTTTCACCTGATCAGAAAGAGGTAGCCTCATTCACAGAACCCTGACAGGAGGCATCAGGAGTGGGGATGATCCCTCAATTTGATTCCCTCCCTCAACTCCCTTAGTTTCTCTTTCACATAGAGCTCAATTTAAAATAATTTCATTTGTGTCAGTTTGTTCATTATTGACTGCTACTTTCCCTTCCTCCCCACTCTCCAGAGAAAGCTCCTGGAAGTCAGATATCATGCCCCCTTTTCCCAGTTTCATTTCTAATGCTTAACACAGTGCCTCACCTATAATAGGAGGTCAGTAAATAGTTTTGATTTTTAAAGAAATGAATGTTCTGCCAAGGCAAATTGCCTCTGAGGAGAAGGTGAGATTGTACACAACTGCACTCAGCCTTTGTCTGGCTCCTTCTTCTTTCCAGACCCCAAGCTAAGTGCAGCAGGGTCACCGATGAATGAGACAGACTCCATCTCCACTCTGTAGCACACACTAGCTTGAAATTCAGTGAATATTGCTGCAGTTAAGGCTGAAATGCTAGAAAATTTCAGGCAGGAATTACTCTCCCAAAGGGTAGCACTATGAAATGTATTTCCTGTACATTTCCAGAGACTAGCGCATCTTTATGGTTTGGGAAAACTCAGAAATGAACACCTTTTGGGTACACTATTCTGAACTGTAACAATTTTCCTATTTAAGTAGAACCTCTGTCAACCACTCTATAAATGATGGAAGCATCAAGGTCAGAGAGGCAAAGTAAGTCCTGGAGCAACACCCTGGAACAGGGAGCCCAGAGTCCTGTTCACTTTGCACCTCTAGCAACCAGCTCAGCATCAGCCATATTGGGAATTCTGCTCAAGATGCCTGTTAATGAACACATTAGGAAATGTTTTCCTATTTCTTGAATATATAACTAATCTTTTAAAGCCTAGAAATGAAAATATTAGGGGGTAAATGGTACTTTAATAAATTCACCAATAGGTTTGTGGGATGAGTGGAAAGAAAAAGAAACTTACTCAAAAAGTTTGACAAGCATATACAAACCAAATTTAAGGACTTTTTATAAAGTTCTGTAAGAATTAATGACATATAAAGATTATACAGGCTGCTTGTCTGCAGCTGCCTCCTGCCTGCTCTGTGATGCCCCTCTGACATCCTGCCCTGCCTTGAGCCAGTCAACTATGAACTGGAACCTCTAATGTGAACTGGCAACTCTGAAACTTCTATTTTCTTTGTTCTGAGGAAAGCTGGCCATGTTGTAAGGACACGTAAGCTGCCTACTGAGAGATCTGCATGAGGAACTGAGGCCCTTTGTCAACAGCCATGTGAAGGGACATTACTTAAGCCTTCAGATAAGACTATAGCCCCAGCCAACATCTTGACTGCAACCCTATGAACTGGTGATCAACAGCAACTGCGAATTAATGAATGACTATTCTCTTAAGCCATGAAATGATAACATACAATGACACAAGGGCCAGGCATAAAATCAGACAAGGTATTAAATAAAAATATTATGTTCAGCCAGTCCCAGCCTGGAAGGAAGCTCCCCACCTCCATCACAGGCTCCTAGGGCAGAGAAGCTCAGCTGGTCCCAGAAACTGGAAGGAAGCTCCCCCACTGCCATCCCAAGCTCCTAGGGCAGAGAAGATGAGCCGTGTGGGAGCCAGAAGAACCCCCCCCCCGCACCGTGGAAATGAGAAGACACATAAACAAGTCTCAAAAACAGACTTCCAGGTCACCTAGAGCAATCCCAAAGGGAAACGAGGTGGAACACTCTGATACTCAACCACCTGGATTCTCTGAACTGGCAA
>NW_004624955.1:613853-641210 GCF_000247695.1 Heterocephalus glaber | reverse complement strand
TTAGCTATAAATGTCTATAGTTTCTCATTCTTTATGGCTGAGTAGTACTCCATTTTATTAAAAAACTACATAAGGTATTTCTATATGAGGTTTCTGCCATTTCCATGAGCAAGAATTTCTAAATTTTATTCCTACCCTATTGAAAGTCCTTACATTTACTTTTATTAGTAACGTTCTCCCAGACACCCAGGTTCATGTTATCTTACAAGTACCTTATAAGTGTGTCTATAATATGGGCTTGGAACAGAGAAATAGAGTATAATCATCCTCATCTTGACCTGTTCCCAGCCAATCAGAAAAAAATGACGACAGTCTTCCATCTCCCTAATTTGAAATCTTAAAGGTGTGTTTCCATGTTTTCCTACATTAAATCAGTCTCAGTACAATCCATGCTTTTTTTTTTCTTTTTCAGATTCATTCATCCTCTTCACAGGCAGCCAGGTTATCACTTCCCATCCTGTCCATTGAGGCCATCAGACTAAATTTTCTGTAGTGCCTCATTCTCAAAGCCATCCCCCTCCTGATGAACCTACTGTGAAACAGACCCTGTTCACAGTGGGGGGCCACCAAGTGGCTCTCAATCAAAGCCCACTGCAACTCAGCAGGCTCATCTCCCGCTAATCTCCAAGACTATTCAGTAGTAACAGCAAAAGCTCCTTTCCAAATGCCTGCTTGTAATGAGCACCTTCACCCTACCGGGCCTTCTTAATCTACTTAGATTCTGCCTGGTCCCTAAGGACAAGCTTATATTCATCTTCATGAACTGACTACCATGACTAAACCTAATAGCTCCTTCTCTGACTGCGCCCAGAGGTCTCCATATTCTCTGGATCAACTGAGGTTTAAGGGATTTGATTAGACATAGATCAGTTTTCTGTGTTGTGGAGGTACAAAAGCTAATGGGTACTCTTTTTCCCTTTTTGCTGTACAAATTCTTTAATAAGTTTTGAATATTCCATTGAGCAGTAAAAGAAAAGAGGAAGAAAAAGGAATGGTTCAATCTGGTTTTGTTTTTTTTTTTCCTCCTTGGTACCAGGATCTAACTCAGGACCTTGCGAGGCAGGAGCAATGCCACTGAACTAAATTCCCAGCCCTGGCACAATCTTTCAAGGGGCTTTTTCTGTCTTCTTTTTTATTTTACCAGGAATTGAACTCAGGGCCTCACGCTTGGTGCTGCACCACTAAGCTATATCACCAGTCCTGGTTCAGTCTTTAAAAGATAGCCAAATACTTTTGATCTTAAATTATTTGAGGCAATACCCAAGATTATACATGGAATCAAGAATACTACTCTACCAACACAGCCCCCTGAAAAATCATCATAGTAATAATCCCAGATCTCCTTTCCCCAGCCTCTTTTGGCCCCTCAAACTGAATTTTCTTTCCTAGCACCTTTATGATTTTATCTTTCCTTCCAAAACTTACTGTCATGAAAGGATCTCAAAACCAAGGTAAGAGAAGGAAGACGGAATGAAAAATTTCAAGAATTGTGTTTTGACTACAATCTAATAGAGTCAGCATCAGGAGCAGTCATTTTGCCTCTGTGCCTCCTATTCTTTGTCTGCAAAATAAGAAAATTGAATGAGATACTACTATGAGGTTCCTCTCAGTTCTCATATTTTATGCACAAGGTACTACATACATGATGTTTCATAAATCAGTCATTAATAAACAAGCCTTAAGTTTTTGTCTTCTTAAAGTAATTTTATTTTAACAAACACAACACTTTAAACAAAATAAACCAATCTAACTGATATTTTAGCAGTCTCTGCTAGAAAAATAAAATGAGGGAGCAGGGATGAATACTGAACCCAAGATAGCTTCTTTTCCGTGAGGTCATCCTGGCTGCCTACATTTGTCATACCATGATGATAACAAGACTATGAGGCAAAAATGTCAAAGGTTAAAAATTCGGTCATATAAGGACAAGGATTCAAATAAAACCTTTATATCAAGCATCTCTCGGTTCAACTATATTTCAACATTTTTTTCTGAATCCAGTAAATAGTACTATTGGTTGAGCAAAAGTACTTCTTCTTTCTTCCAGAAACTGTTTGAGAGCTTCTTGTCATGTCAGGGAGTTGTAGAAGCTCACTAATTACTGGTCCAAGGACCAGGAGGTCAGAAAATTGAAAAAAAAATAAAACTCACTAGAAATGTCACAGTGGTTTTGCTTTTCCCGAACATAGAAAAGGCCAATGAAAGCAAGTGTTTGGCCTCTAAAGAACAACTTTCAGAGAAGTTGTGGCCCAAAGGCTGAGTAATCTCTCTTGGAAAATGAAAGATTCAGTGACCTACAGGGGAGAACCCAAGTCCACATCCTGGCCTGACAGTAAAGGGCAAGGATGCTCTGTATTTCACTGAAATGACAGGTACTGCTACTCACCAGAGAAGCCACCTTGTTAAATCAGATCTGTCTTTATCATCCCTTATGTTACAGGGGTGAGATCATGAACATAAAACAAAGGAAATTATGAGAGAATATTTTCAATCAGGAAGCACCCAGTGAAGCATGTAATTAAGTGGAAAACTGTCAGTGATTGCTTATTGTATCTGCACAGGACAGGACATTGGTTTAATGGCTTTACATAAATGAGAAAAGACAACTTGGTAATTGACTTAGTACAACAGTAGACACTGTAGAAAAAGATATTTCTGAAGGCACCAGGGCATTGAGTAAAATCTTAGGGGTGCTGAGCAATAGAGGAAAATATAAAGTTGAAGTTATTCTTTAAATTACAAATATGTTTAAAACAACTTTCCCGAATTTATAAAATTGGTTGATCTGGTGGTAAATTACTAAGTTCATGTCTTGTATCTCCAACAAAAAGCCACTTTTTTTTTTCTTCTCAAAAAGTTGAAATAAGTTTCTCTGAACAATCTTGGAAAACCAGGTGTAATTTATAAGAGGAAAACAGAAAATCAAGAAAGTCCTTAAACCTAAGAAAAAAATTTGCCTTCTCTCTCCTTAATTTTATTGCATCTAAGTCTACTTGTAATAAATTATTGAGTGACTACAGATTGGGAATATATCACAGTGTCAAAGAATAGAATGATTTGGCTTCTCCATACTATCTCAAACTACAGAGAAGAAGAAAAAATGAAGTGACATCAAAACAATAAAGTCAGAAAGTAACAGTGTCATGAGGATATCATGGTACAACTTCCCATTCCAATTTAAGCATAATAAAGTACTAACAGAGAATTTGAGACTCAAAATGGTAAAAGAAAATGGGTAAAGACTGAAGCTATGTACCGTGAGGTTCCATTCTTTCTTCCTCCATCTCCTTCAAGACACCACCCTTTTTCTTTTACTTCATACCAAGAGTAACTGGTATTAGTTGTATTTGGATCAGCTCATAAAGAATACTTCTTTTTTGTGAAGGAAACATGGCAGGAGCCATACCTTCGGAATATGAATACATTTTGTAGCAAACATAGAGAACTAACCAATTAGAGAACACACAATGTTGCATAAAATATGACTCATTGTTAAGTTACTCTTTGCCTCTTTAATTTCAACACCTCAGCTTCTGTATCTTCCAAGTGGGATGTGAGAGGTGATATTCATTCAATAAATATTCATTTATTAATATTATGTATGAGAAAACTTGGTCACTACAAAAATGAAACAATCTCCTCTAAGAGGATTTATACTTTAATTTAAAAAGACTCTTCTTGAAATATTTTGTCTTCTGGTGTTTATAATATTACCCTCTCATTCCATTCTGTTTTCTAAATGCCTTTCATTTTTAAGTCATTTTTAAGTGCCTTTCATTAGATGTTTCAAACTTTTACATTATAAGGTATCCTCGAGAGGACATCTTCTGAGATGTTAAACATGACCCCATTCCATTTTACAATTTACTCACCAATCTAGAATACTAGAGTGCAGCTATTTATTAAATTCCTATTCAATACCATTGTATTTTTCTTCCAATACATTCCAGGTCATCTCTACTTGTATGTTTCAAAGAGTCTCTCCCTCAAAATGTCTAAAACAAATTATTTTCCTCTTCTTTCTGATCCTTTTGCTTTCCCTGCTTTCTTACTTCCATTTCTTCCAGGTATAAGTCCTGGGACAAGGGTTGCAGTGCAAGTAGTTATTTGGAAGATGATCCAGGAGAAACTATTAAAGAATCAGAGAAGTGGGACCAGGAAAGGAAGGCAGTCAAAAAGCCTTAGATATCAAACAAGGTACCTCTATGGCAAACTAGAGCTAAATCCCACTGGGGAACTATAGAAGCAGAATAGAAACCTAAGAGTAATCCCACCTATTGTGGAAAGGTGCCACTCTATCTACACACCAACACCTGGGCCAACTACAGTGGAGAGCTGTTGCCAGAACTTCAGTTCCCTAGCATCTCCCATGACTTCGGCCTGTGGCCGGAGAGAGCCCTGGGACACTGGAAATGTAATTCAGCTCCACGTCCACACACAGTGGTTATGAGAAGGGCACTAGCAAAATCTGCTGGACATTCTGCATCTGGGTCAATGGCACCAATGACCCCAGATGATCACAGCTAGAAACCATAGAAACATCCATGAATTTCCCTCTTTGTCAACTTTACATTTACCCAGAAACCAAGTTCTGTTGAGTTCATGCCCATCACGGTGTTACCTTTGTTTGCCCTACTGTATTCTTTTGCCATGGCTTTAATTTAGTGTATCAGTGTCTCCCCTAAAATGGTACCATGAATGGATTTGTATGTGTTTTTTTGGCTGTCAGGCCCCTCCTTTGAGCTGCCAGCAGAGTCATCCATTTTTACATTACCTCAAAGAGATAATAAGAATAATAACAACCAACATGCTGGATATTTTCTTTCTTTGCCAGGCACTAGACTAAAAACATTGCATGCATTACCTCCACTGATCCTCACAACAAATTTATAATATAGTTGCCGATTTTTAACCCCACTCTACAGATGAGATCACAGAGGCTTAAACACATTATTAAGGTCAGCACTAATAAGACAAGGGAAGAAATGGAAACTCAGACACTTGGATTCCAGAACTCTGGTATTTTAAAACTGTAAGGTATCACCAGTGTATCCAGACAGCTGTTTAAAATACAAATCCAATTATGTCATTTCCCTGATTAAAGTGCAAGTCCATCAATGTTTTCCTAATACTTTTATGATTAGAATCTTAACTTTTAAGCATGTCAAGGCACTGTGTCATATACCGCCCTCACATTCCCTTTCTAGTTTATCTTTCTCCACCTGTACTTAGGTATGAATTCATAAACTCAAGCCACTAGGAACAAGGAAGCAATGTGTTTAATTAAAACATAGGCTCTTTGAAGATAGTCTCAGGAGATAAGCCTGTATTCCTACCATAAAGGCCTTTGAAAAAGCACTAGATTAAAGAAGACATATATTTCTCCAAGAGACATCCACCTGCCTCAACCATCACCATTTCTGAAAAGGTAATCAGGACTTTTATCCTCACTTCAGTCAGGAATGACCTGAACCAGCTGGAAAGCAAGCTGACCTATAAACCTGCTCACTGAAGCTTTATATTCACCAACAGGTGTTGTCTGGCTTCCTGCTGCTCCCCAGCTATCCACGCCTCTGTCTCCCTATCCCTGCCTTCTTCCATGGCCATTCCCACTGTTTCCTCCTCTTTTAGGTCTTTGCCTGCTGAATACATCACTCGCCCTCTACTATGAACTTGAAAGACGGGTACACTTAAGTCATTCATAGAATAATGTGTGTACCTCAAGACTATAAGTTTAGGTAAAATAAATCAGACACACAAGCTTAAATATCATATATTAGAAACCCAAGGTATAAATAAATTAAAGAACAAGATGAAAGATAGATAAGAGGAAACAGGGAGATAGATCTTATGCAAATGGGAAGGCGGCCAAGGGATGCAGGGTAGGGGAAGGGAAAGGAGAGGAGATGAATGAAAAAAAACAAAGAACTCAAGATGTGTTACGCACATGTGTCAACTTCCCACAATTAATATAATCATGAAGTACTGCAAACATGTACTAATAAAAATATTTTTTTAAAAAAAGCAAGAGGCTCAATGTCTGTCAACTAGCACTGCCTTGCAGTCTTATGAAGATATTCATTTTCCCCAAGAGTAGAGCCAGAGTACACAAGAGGAAGAAAGTCATCTTGTATTTCACTGAATGCCCTTCCACACCTAGCATGTAAAAGATTTGCCACAGAGTCGAATGGAGTTAGATGGCATATCAATATTCTTTCCAAGTCTAGGATATTTTAAATCCTGATGGTCTCACATTTTAATGTATATTACCATGTCAATTACATTTATCATTGTTGAAAGAATGTTAAATTCTGAAGATTTGCTAAGGTCTAACTACTAATAAGCAATAGGCTGTATTTCATATATGAAAGTTATCTATTATCGGTTAAGTAAACATGGTGAAAGTTAAATATTCACAGGGATGACCTTTATCAGACTAAATGGTGTTGTGTGTGGTGTGTGGTTAATATTTCACAGGAAAATTCTATGATGCTTTAACAGGAAACTAATTACCTTACACAGCCCACCAGCCCCTCTGCTCCACCCTCTTTGCTATTTTATGGTTTGCAACTGTGGATATAGGTACAATGAGTGAGAACTATTTCCCTCTCAAGAATAAGAATCACACAAAGGTACATTTAAAAGATGAGTTTCATAAAGGAATTAATTTTCCAATGTATGCTCAAATTTTTGTAGATTTATCATCTACTAACTGTTGACATCTTCAGATAGGGTGATTAAAACTTTCTCCCCATGAGAGAGATGAGTAGATATAGAATTATATTTTCAACCTGCAGTCAACGTTGTTTCATCAACATGGCCAGAAAAATTGTTATAATAGAAAGCATATATTTCAGCTATGAAACATTATGCAGCATAGAGGTGGGCAGCATAGAAATTGAACCTCATTAAAATAATGATGTCACCCTGCGGCTGAAGATGGATAGGAGCCTTCGTACTCAGTAGATAACTTCATTGATGAGAAAAAGGAAGTAGTTCTTGGTAGTCACTCACAGAACAGTGCAGCATAATTAAATAAGCTCCAAGTTTCCTTGGCTCAAAATCAATTTTGGAGAAAATTCTATTTCAGTGAAGATAGCTTTTATTCCCTTGAGATGCTGCTGCTAACATAAAATCAAATGTCAAAAGACACTCTCAGCTAACTCTAATAGGTGATGCTTTCTCAAATGATGCATATATAATAATACCACCCTATACATCTTGGCAAGTTACATGGAAAATCATATTTTGAATATCATAAAAACTCTGTGCCATAGTAGAATAAATTTTGCCACATTTTACACTTTAAAAAGTTCAAATGCAAAGAAATTAATATGGCTTGTACAAAGCATATAACCATATTGTGATCTTTATCTTAAATCCTTGGATCCAAGTTAAGAAATAGAAGAAAATCTTTGGATTTGTTAATAAGCAAGGTGAAAGTATTATGGGAAATATATATATTTGCAAATTTTTTTTTATCACACTCTACTGTTTTACAATGTTGATAAATGGTTAGGTTCAAACCCGTTCCTCTCTAATTTTATCCCTAAAATTGGCTCAATCTCAAAGGACAAAAAGCAATACTAAGTCACTCTTATTGTAAAAAAATAATCTTATTGGTTCTTTAGAAAAGATTACTTTTTAATGTTTTGTCTCTTAAATTTTATTTTAATGTCATACAAGTAGATATTAATAAAGAAAATATAAAAATACTCTCCTATGAAAAACTAAAAATTTCATAACAAAATAACTGGAGAATAGCAATGGTTAATATACTGTGTATCATGATCCTAAGAGAATGGCCAAAATGTTTTTCAGAGTACAACTCACAAACAAAAAATGTTTCTCTCTTACAAAGAAAAAAACAAATAAAAGGACAGAACTTTCTTTCAAAGAACAAAAAACTATTAGTATAAATTTTAAAAATTAGCATTTATTGTAAATATTTTTGAAAAAATAGAATAGATAATTTGTGGAATTATTTGAACTTCTCCCTACTTTCTATTTATCTATCTTCTTTTAGAGAGAGATTTCTCATATATAAAATAAATCATGCAATATTTAAGCTTGAGAGTTTGACTTATTTCACTTAACAGTATGTTCTCAAGTTACATTCATTTGCCTATGAATGCCTCATCTTTCTATGAATGCCTATCTTTCTTTAGGCACAGCAGTACTCCATCGTGTATAAATACCACATTTTATTTATCCATTCATCTGTTGATAGACATATATGCTGTTTCCCAGATCTACCTATTATAAATTGTGCTGCTTGGTAATATCTCCATGATGATAAAACTCTGTTATTTCTGATTTTGTACTAACTAATACTACAAAATATATACTTAAAAGAAGGGTTTGTGAAGCTTTTTAGTTTTGGTTTTGGGTTCTTTTGTTTGTTTGTTTTGGGTTTTTGTTGCTGTTGTGGTTTTGAGACATGTTCTCAGTATTCCAGGCTGGCCCAGGACTCATTATGCAACCCAGGCTGTCCTGGGACTCATAGTACTCCTCCTGCCTCAGCCTAAGTGCTAGGATTACAGGTGTGCACCACCACACCTGGCCTGAGAGAAGGTTTTTTGAATTTGAGTAATATAATCTAATAATAATCTTAACCTCAAATACTATCTGATATTTGGGGACACAAAAAAAATTGAAGAGGAAGAGAGTACAGGAATGTGTTCAATAACCACTTTGTAGACTGTTGTCAAATAGAGACTTTAAAAAACTTGAAGGTAGCCACTAGTAGAATGATATATACCTTTCAAATAACTATACAGATTAAATAAATCATGGTTGATATAGAAATTATTTGGGAAAAAATATTTAAAATATTGCATAATATATTCAGAAATAAGTTTCATCTATGATCCAGTAACTTCATTTCTAGAAACCTAAAATAATAGTCACTGACACAAAATCATTGTTGGAAAAATGTGGGAAATTTTTATCCTTAGGATTAGCTATCATGCAACTTTGACATGGGGCTGTGAGACATAGCAGGCCTCCAACTACAGGAACAACTGGACCAACGGCCCACCTGGCAGCTGCATCCTGAAAGCCATTATTGCATTTCCACCAGATCCATACCTCCCAAAGCCTGCTCCTAGCTAATGACCCAGGAGTCAGGATCCTAAGGCTGACAAATTTCTGGTTTTACTTAAACACCAGCACGATGGTTGTGTTAGCCGTATCCGACTCTCTTTATGTTTTCTCTCACACAGGAACTTCCAATAAAATTTTTGCAGATTTAATCCTATCTCCCTATCTAGGCATCTGTTTCTCAGAGGGTCCAGGCTAATACACATAAAAACATGTTTTGAAAAGATAATTTAATTGCATGCTCCAATTTTAAATTCAATACTCATGAAACACTACATGTTTAGAAAGCAAGATGCAAAGTGTATGCTCAAAATGAGATAAACATTGTAAAAGAAAAAGATACATTCACATGAAGATCATGGGTAATAGAAAGAATAAAAATATACCAAAAATTTAAAAACAGTTTTTTCTAGTGATCATATAAGTGGTTTTAATTTTCTTTTATATATTTTGCCAAATAATTTGTTTCCTAAATTGACATTATTTTATTTTGTAGTTTGAATTCTGATATAAATATCACATCTTCACAAAATATACATTTATAAAAAAGTAGAAAAATATAATTGGGCTGCATATTTTAAAATGGCAAAACAGATATAAAATGCTTTCCTAAAGTAATTTAGGGCATTTTGTTTGTTGCTTTATTTTAAACCAATAACTTCAAAGAGGAATAAAAGTTCTTGATTCCTTGATACTTTAATAAATTGGGTTGAAATCACTGTGTTCTTAACAATAGATACATACAATGTGTTGCATGTTTATGAACAAATGTGCCCCTGCTTACAAATGTAAAATCATAGGGTCTCATTCACAGTTCCTTTTAAGAGCAAAGAACTCTGTTCTTTATTTAGTAGCATAGCTTCTTCTGTCACAATTTGATGTCTATATGAATTATTTGGACCATTGTTTCTGGGAGAAGGGTAAGGTATAGGGGAGAGAAGGTTGCTTGTCTGTTGGGGTGGGGCAGGTATGGCAAATACAGCTTCTCTTTCATAAAACTATGATAGCTTGGTAGTGACTGACTTTCTAGAGAAGGATTCTGGGATAGCAACTATTTATCTGGGAAAAGTGATACAATCAGGGAATGTTGTCTGCTTCCATACGAAAGAGAAGGTATTTGTCATCTTTGGAGTCTGGGGTAGCAAACAATGTAATAAAAATCTAGTAGTTTTTTGTCAGTATATTCAGTGACTTTCATGTGAAAACTCCATTTAAATTTAAGTTTCTATCAGCCAATCATTGATCAAAAGCATTGAGCTCTATGTATTGTTAATATTGCATTGATTTTGAGGCTGATCTATAATACAGACCAATGTAGCTGAAGAATTGATGATATAAAGTAGGAGCTTATTGGTTGTAGCCTATAAATAACTGAAGAATGACAAATATTTGAATACTAATGAACTATATTTGAGAAACTGATCATTTTTATGGAGAGGAAAGTTGTCCATCTACTACTAAATTTTAGGAAAACTACTTTCTATATTTTCTATAAAAATAAAAGACTCATTGTAATGTAAATTGCCATGCTACAGTTACATCATTTAAGCTTTTAAATGTAATTCATGTATTGCTTTGCCTGCTTTGAAACCAAATGTGTTACATATTGTGATTTTTAAAAGAATCCTACTATTACCCAAGGATGAATGCATCTCATATGTCATTATTATTCAGCATGGGTCTATTAGAGTTAGCATATAAGGCAAAGAAAGGATGGAGTGTCCAGTGTGCCCCTTGTGGGGCATGAGCTGCTGATCGGAAACAGAGGGGGACTTTCGGACAATAGTTTTGTGGCCCCTCCTTGCTCCCTTCGCAATCAAAATCTCGGGGACTAAATTCTTGAAATCTACATTTTTAACAGATCTACATTTTTACCACACAGAAATCTGAAAAACACTGATCTATACTGAGGCGAGAATTCTCCCACTCATTGCAAGGGCTCCCTCTACTGCTCACCACACCACCACCCCCATCTAAAAACAGCACCGTCACCTTGATTGTTCTCTATTTCAAACCTAATTCCTGAGATTAATGTCTGAGAAAGAAGTATACTTACTTTCACCTTTGAATATGAATACTTCTCTAATGGGTCATTATTAATACATTAAAAGGAACTTGGGAAAATACTGCTGGCAACTTTACTTAAAATCACAAGTATCTTCACTCTTGCATTCCTACTAGGATGCCCCATATTATTTTGGAGTGTGGCATCTTTCACAATAAGTGCAAAAATAACTTCAGAGCATTTCCCTTTGGATAGATATAATTTATGACTGAAATTTTTTTATAAATCAATTTAAAAATAATAGTGGCAGTAGGAAGAGGAGTACTAGTAGGTAGCAATCGACTGTGCCCAATGCTGTTCCTCTATCTGTGTAATTTATATTGAAATGCCCTTGGACTTGCACTGTAGACCTTGTAGACATCTGGATTGGCAGTTATATTTAGGTTCTATTGAAGTTTAAATCATTGCTTCTACATAACTACTACAGTGCTCTGTTCCTTCATATCTTACCCCTTAACCATTCCCGGGAAGCAAAAATACAGATTTTAAAGAATCCTTTCAGCTTATAGTATCTCATTTGAGATGTAAAAAAATTTAAAATGGTATCATGTCAGCAAATCCAAAGGAAAATCCCTAAAAATGAAAATGTCAATTAAGATGATTTATGGCATTGGTCATTCTTGACTGAGGTAGGAACCCTCATCTAATACAAAATGTTGACCCAGGCCAGCTGTCTTATCCACAGGTGCACCAGACTTCAGGGCTGTGTCAAACTCTTCTTTCCATTGTGAACTCCGTACATTCTCTACTGGTCACTACAGTGCATGAAATATGGTCCTTTGACACAAAGAAAAAATGTATTTAAAGCTTCAAACATACACTAGCTCTGCTAAAAGACACATGGTTCCATAAAATTTTCAATAAAAGCAGTCTCTGAGGTCTTTTGAAGTTAAACTGTGTGAGAACTCACTGTGACGCCATTTCGCCCTGGAGGTTACGAGTCTGTCAGCATTTCAACTCCTAACTTCTACAATTTTTAATTCTAGTTGGGCAACACTAATGTCTTACATCATGAAAATGAAAATTCTACCTGGAGAATCTTTTTTTTTTGGTACCAGGGATCGAACTTAGGACCTTGCACTCATGAGACAGGCAGTGGAAACACTGAGCTAAGTCCCTGGCCTAGAGAATCTTTTTGTAAAAAAATAAAAATTTTACTCACCTGGGAATCACAAAAATATTTGTTTTATATCTTATATACCTATATAAAGTACTTCTTTTAATTTTTCACCTCTAAAAGTGAGTGTGCAATGGGTGGTCCCTATGTAACACATTCATCTCAATCAGGAAAACATGTCACTAACCCCTTATTTCTCTCCAACAACTCTGGCAAAGAAATTCTTAGCTGTATTCAGAAAAAGTGTCTACTAGATCTACATAGAGTTTTCAGGTTAGAGGATAGAACTAGAGACAGAATCAGAGTCTAGAATGAGATCTAGGCCAGTGATAAAGGCACACAACTGGGAATTAAGAATTCTGTGTTCCAACCTACTGCCAATCAACTATGTGCTTCTAAGCAAGGCAATGAATCAGTCCAACTGAAGTGTCTTCCAGCTGTTCAGGCATGGAAGGCTGCTGTGGAAATTACATATGGCCAATTGTCAATATTATAAAATCTTCATCCTTAAGTAATATGACAGTTCTGTAGTATTTTTACACTATTCTAAAGAAGGATATGTTTAAGATTTCGAATAAAAAAGAGAAACACTGGTTGTAAAACAGAATGAGATATTCAAGAAAGTCTTGAGCAGAGACATGGCATTCATTCCCTTTTATGAAGCTCAGAACCTCTGCCATCAGTCCTGATGATATAGGGGAAAGAGATGTAACTCCCAAACCTACTAGATAACCGAAACACAAGTTCGTGTTCTCTAAAATCGAAAAATGAATTCTAGGAACAACGGAGGTTAAGAGTAGGAAAAATTTATTGGGAGAAAGAAAGCTTCTGCCTAAGAGAGACAGAAGAAGGGGAACCTGAAAGTGGGTTGCCCACTCACCCTACTTTTCAAAGGTGTTTTATACAGCAAACCCATGTGGTAAGGTGGGTACAAAGTGGGACAAAACTATAAGACCCAATGGAAATTTACAAGTTGGGCATGAGGTGGGACAAAACCATGACCAACCAATAAGATTACAAGTACAGTCACCCAGGTAATATTGATTAAATGGGAATCAAATGGGAAAACAAGTCACATAAAAGGAATTTCCCATTTAGAATATCAATCACTTCTATCTATCTCTAGGGGAAGTAGTGCCTCTTCTTTTTATAATGCTGACCAGTGAATGTACCTCAATTGTTGTCCATATTGGCTCCTTGCTGTGTTGGCTCCTGGATGGTTGGCTCCTTAAGGGAGGCCCTGTCTAACTGCCTACAAGATATCTAATTAACTTACCTACAATACTGAGTCCTACTCCTTTCCTGGTAGGATTCTCAGCCAGAGGAGCTCTTTAGACAGGCCTGCTGTAAGTCTCCTAAAACTCTATGTAAAATTAGTCTACTGAGATTGTTCTTGGGGAATCTAGCTCTTACTCACTATTTCCATAGAGGTTCATGACCAAACTATTTTTAGATGCTGTGTAAAGAAAGGAAGGTGATACATTGTCATGCTGCCTGAAGGATGATCTGGTCACTTTTGAGTCTGCAGTCCTGTCCACATGCTATACCTGCAACATCACACACTCAAACAGGGGTTCATGAGTGAATGAGTGAATTGGTGAATCACCAAACAAATGCACAAACTCCACTTGGGAATAAGATGCTGGGCACTGAGACTGCCTCAAGTAGCACAGCCAGTCAGAAGCCTCAGTTCCTCAATGGAGCCACATTCTCTGCTTGCCCATAGCAATTTGTGAGCGTCTCTCTGCTTTGCTTTCTATTAGATATAGTGCTTATTATGATTCCTCATGATCAATTAACTCCAAGGGAAAAGGAAATCCGTCATAATATTAATTTTTCTAATGGAAAAGTTAGAAGCAATCTTCTCTGAAATAAAGATGCATGATAAAGAACTTACTGGAATAGAGTTGAGAAGAAGAGCACTATTTTTGAGCCACTATATTTTGGATCCAAGAGTTGATACCAAGCCAAAGACAGTTGTCCATCAGGCCACAAGCCAAGGCACTTTGGCCTCAGGTCTACCCATATTTTTGAGAGCCCATTAAACTGTGACTATTTTGGCCCCTGTTCAAAGCCCAAGAATACAGGTGTCTTCAGTGGATTTACAGCAGCTCCTGTTCTCACTCTGGTCCCATTCCAACTAACAGCTGTCTCTTTCATGCTGCCCCGAGTTGATGCTTGCTAGCTATGTTCCAGTTGACCACAGTGAGAGCTCTCAAGACTATCTTTGACGTATGTCTGTCCTTCCACACTCTTCAGAGACTCCTGGCACTTGTTGTGTACAGGAAAGCCAAGCTGCTGCCCTCTAGCTCTGCACCTCCAACCCTGGAGTCTATCCAGGAGCCTTCTGTGAAGATGTTCTGAGACTTGTGCTCCAGAAGGACCCTGTGGAATCCACATAGCACTTCTGCTTCTCTTTGGCTGCTTCTGCTTCATGAACACTACCTGTACTTTTTAATTAATTGATTTTTAACAGACACTTGAAGATAGAAAGTGCATGTATTAATGGTGTACACGATGTGCTGATACATGTATATATTGTGTAATCAGGTTAAACAAATCTATCCCCGCAAATACTTATCATTTCATTATGGTGAAAGCCTTCAAAATGCTTTCTTCTGGCTTTTAGAAATGCACAGTACATAATCACCGTCTATAGTCACCTTACTGCATAATAGCATGCTGGAGTTTCTTAACTCCTGTCTAATTGCAATTTAGTGTCCATTGATCAACCTTTGCCCAGTCCTTCCTTCCTCTGTTCTCCTCAGCCTCTGATAACCAGTATTTCAATTTTAATTTTCATAAGATCAAATTTTTTAGACTCCACATATAATTTTTTAGAGCTCCACATGAGATCATGTGGTACTTGTCTTTCTGTGCCTGGATTATTTCACTCAACATAATGTTCTCCTGTTCCATTCGTGTAATAACAAATGACGGGATTTCATCCTTTAGATAGTTAAATAATATTACATTGTGTATATTTTTCTTTATCCATTCATCAGTTGATGGACACTGAGATTTTTCCATTTCTCAATATTGTGAAGAAAGCTACAATAAACACGAGGATGCAGATGTCTCTTTAACATGTTAATTTCATTCCTTTGGATATGAATCCCAGGAATAGGATTGCTGGATCATGTGATATTTCTGTTGTTAATATTTTAAGGATCCTCCATACTGTTTTTCTGACTGGCTATACTAATTTACATTTATACCAACAATGAGCAAGCTTTCCTTTTCCTCCACATCCTTGCCAGCACTTGTTATCTTTTGTCTTGTTGATAATAGCCATTCTTCCTGGGGTGAGGTGATGTTTCATTATAATTTTGATTTGCATCTCTTTGATGATTAGTGGTATTGAGATGCATAGTACAAAATCGCTGTACTGTGCAATAGCACACTAGAAATTCTTACCCCTCATAACTGCAATTCAGTACCTATTACTCAATGGGTACTATTTATATGTCTTACTTTAAGGAATATCTATTTAGAACTATTGTCTGTTTTTTTAGTTGAGATATTTGTTTTTTCACCATTCAGTTTTTAGAGTTCCATTTATATTTTATATAGTAATCTCTTGTTAAATTTATAGTTTTCAAATATTTTCAACCATTCTTTAGATTCTCCCTTTACTGTTTTATTTTTCTGTGCAGTAGCTTTTTATTTTGATGTAATCCCATCTGTCTATTTTTGCTTGTATTTCCTGTCATTTCAAGGTCTTGCCCCCAAAAAATCCTTTTCAATTCTAATATCCTGCACTATTTCTTTTGGAGTTTCTTCTGGTAGTTTCCTAAGTACCAGTCTTATGTTTACATCTTTAATCCATTTTATCTGACCTTTATAACTAGTATGATATATAGGTCCAGGTTCATTCTTTGGCCTGTAGATATTCCCAATGGCATTTTTTAAAAGACCACCCATTCTCCAATGTGTGTCCTTTTAAAACTTTTTCTATTTTTTTATTGGCACATGTTTGCAGTATGTAATAATTATATTCATCATGGGGAATTGGTACATGTACATAACACATCTTAATTCTTTTTAGTTCCTCTTCCTCTCCCCTCTCTCCCCCTACTCCCTCTATTAGCTTTATTGAAAATCGCTTGTAGATGCATGGAGTTTATTTCTATGTACTCTATTCCATTCCACTACTATTTATTAAAAATTCAAAGCTCTATTTTCAGAGCAGTTGTGCTTTAAATATGATCCTTCAGCAAAAGTGTTCCCTTAACTCACCTGAACTGAGACAGTTCTTTAGGACCCAGTGGTAGTCAAGAATCACTTGCTATCACCATAGACTTCACACTAGGCTTTCATGGATACAGTAAAGAGATTCTTTTGCTCTTCCTGTGTTATTCAGAGATGCTTATTCTACCTAGATTAATTCACCTAAGCAGAGTATCTCTGTGCTGACCTCAGCTCACTCTAGTCTACCTTCTCTGACCAAATCATTCAGCAATTATCTATTGATTACCTATTTTATGCTCATATTGTATTAGACACTACAAATATATGTCTCTTCCTCAAGGTCTTTCTAGCCTAGTAAAACCATAAGGTAATTATAATTTTTAAAACTCTAATAATAAAGTGTGTTCTATTAGTGAGCATTATTCTAAAAATATAATGGCCAGTATCATTAGGAAAGTAAAATAAATGAGACAAAAAAATAGAAAGGAAAAGGAAAAGTATCATCATTTAAAAATGATACGGGTTTATAACCACAAACCCCCCAAAAAGCTGTGTAACTACTAGAAACAATAAAATAATTTAATAAAACATATGGTTACAAAATTAATTTCACAAAACAGATTGCTTTCCTATGTGCAAACAATAACTGGTAAAATACAATGAAAACATAAAATTGCGAAAAATAAACATAAATTTGTTGGATCTCTGTGAAGGAAACCTTTAAAATTCTACTAAAAGATGCAATATAATAAAAAGATATACCTATTCTTGAAGAAGCAAATAAATATTGCAAAGTCACAATTATATTTAAAATAATTTATACAATTAATGTATTATTATAAACAATCTAACTAAGTAACTTGCCAAACTGTGAAATTTATAGAAAGAAAAATTATCTCTGACACAGAGTAAAGTAACAGACAAATGGAACAAACTGAGAGTTCATAAATAGATAAAATATATTTTTTAATTTAATATGCAAAATCATCTGTAGCATTTCACATCAGTGGGGAAAAGATAGGCAATTAAGAAAGGGGGAAACTGCCAATTGGACAAAGGAATCTTATTTTTACCATCAAAATAAACTCAAGATGAATCATATATTTAATCAAGAAAAGCTATGAAGCTGCTAGATATAGACATAAAGATAAAAATTCTAACAGAAGCCCAAGAGGGCAAGTACAGTGTTTGTACATGGAATGATGGGGAAGTGGAGGAAAGGAGAGAAAAAAGGGGTAAAACATTAAAGAACAACAATGATGAAGTAAATAGGTCTTTAAAAGTGGACTTCTGGTTTCAGTTATGACATGTAAAGAGCTTTGAATTCCTCACCCCATCCTTACAGCAAGAAAAAACTTTAAAAACTGAACACTAATGACTTTTTTTTAAACTTAGGAAAGAACTGAGTTTGCAGGACTACTACTACCCTCACATGTAGAGAAATAGGCAAATCCAGAGTCATAGATGAAATCTCCCCATCTAAACAGAAGCCAGTGGAGTCATAAACTTTTAGAAACACTTTAATGGTAATTTGAGAGCATGCAAAGATCTCTTTGTATCTCTGGCAGGAGGTAAAAAGAGTAATCTTTGCAAAATATACTCAGAGCCTCCTGTATAACAGGGCCCAGTCTCTAGAGAAGAGAATTTTATATCTTGTTTCAAATCCCTGAGACTCCAAGCCTCACTAGCCCTTCCTACTATCTCATTTAAGGATAGAAGAGGAGAGAGAAAAAGCTATACAAAAGAAACACTGGTGAAGATCTTGGACATATATACTGGCCCAATAAAAGCCAGACACTTATTTGGAAGACTATATAATTCCTTCCTTCCCCTATTCCTTATTATTTCACCAGTACTGGTCCAGTATAATGGTGGATTGCAGCTAAAAGAGTTGCAAGACACAAAGTCTGAGAATTAGTACTTCGGGAAGCCCCATATCAAGAGGAAGACAAAAAACAAGGGCTCTGGAGGAATTGGAAGGGGTGGAACATATAGCTAGAGCAAATAGAACCCAACTAACTCCAAATCACATTAATATTCTCACAGTACAAGCCATTCACTTCACTTCCTATTTTCTCATACAACATGTACAGCTTTCAGCAATTACAAAGTGTGCCAAAAGGAAAAAAAAAAAACAGAAGAGATAAAGCAAGCATAAAAATCAGACTCAACTATGACACTAATCTCTTCAAGAAAATAGAAACATAAGGAACACTTCTTCATTCTGTGAAGTCAGAATTACCCTAACATCAAACCCAGATGGGTATTACCAAACATGAAAACTTCAGGCCAATACCTCTCATGAATATGTATGTGAAAATCCTTAACAAACTATGATCAAATCAAATCTGACCAAGTATAGTAATATCTCAGTTCATGAATGCTTCTATTCCCAAACAATTCTGTTCTCAAACATAAGCATTCAATAAAATTTTGCTTCGGTTCACAAACTCCACATGGGGTGACAAACACAACTGTGGCCATCCTCCCCACACTAATATAAATCTGGCCATCTTCCTCAAAATGGTAAAACAAATTAAGTTCATGAACCAAGGTACCACAACATAAAAAGAATTATACACTATGACCAGCAGGATTTATTTCAGGTAGATAGGGCTAGGTCAACAATTGAAAGTCAATCACTATAATCCATTGACCAATAGGCTACGAAAGGAAAACTATGTGATCATACCCATTAACACAGAAAAAGCATTTGACAAAATCTAATGCCAATACTTGATTTTGAAAGTATCAACAAATGGGCAAAAATGACAGGCTTCAGGATGGGCACAGAATGACAAGATAAGATTTTGTCTCTGTTCCTGCTATGGACTTTGAAACCAGATTCTGAAATGAAACTCATTGATTTGATGAGTTTTCCTTAATTCATAGGAAATATTTTGCATTTTTCCTCAGTGCAGAAATCTACAAGATGAAGCAAAATACATGAACAGTGTGCATAAACTCCTCCTGCAAAGCTTTGCTTATATTTTTGAAACCATCAATACTCAAATTCCATAGACGGAAAGTCACTCCAAGAAGTTATGAGTTATGGTAGTTTACATTCCCACTGCAATGCAGAAGGGTTCCTTTTTCACTGTAGCTCCTCTAACATTTGTTATTACTTGATTTCTTGATGATTTTCATTCTTTTCCGTGTAAGATAAAACTTTAGTGTTATTTTAATTTGCATTTCTTTAATGATCAAAGATATTGAACATTTTTCATGTTTTTTGGCCATTTGTACTTCTTCTAAGAAGTGTCTATTTATTTCACTTGCCCATAGTGCTATCATTATGGAAATGAGTATGAAGATTTCTTGTTCTTTATGGCTGAGTAGTACTCCATTTTATAAAAAAAAAACCTACATCTTCTTTATTCAGTTTCCAGTTGATGGGCACTTGGGCTGTTTCCAAGCTTCAGCTATTACAAACTGTGCCGCTATAAACATGGGTGCACAAATATTGCTGTGGTATGATTCATTTAATTCTTTGGGGAAGATACCCAGCAGGGGAATAGCTGGGTCAAATAGGGAATGGTGGAGGGGTTGAAAGGTACACAGGTAATGGGGGAAAAATAAGAACCAAAATACATCATGTACAGGTATAAGCACCCAATGATAAAGTAAATGTACTGTATACCTAAAATGTACCAACAAAAGAATTTGAGGGAAAAAAAAGATTCCTCAAAGAACTAAAAATAGAGATGGGGGAGGGTCATAAAAAATTTAAGATGTGACATGTACAAGTACCAAATACCCACAATGAGTGTAAACATTGTGTGTCACAAACATAACTAAAATAATTATGATAATACTAATGAAAATGGGAAAAGGATCTAGAGATGAGGTGGAGGGAAGGGGGTGAGAAGGAGAAAGGGGAAGAAGAAGAATCAAGATGTGTTAAGTATATGTATCTACTCCCTAGGCTGAATGTAAACGTCAACATGTAGGAATAAAATAATTTTTTAAAAAATAAGAAGTTATAATGAGTATACTGTCCCTTTAAAAACTAATGTGTCAGATGTGCTGGCCCCAGCCTGGGGCTGCCACATGCCTGTCACCAGCACTTCCAGAAGCCCCAAGCAAGAGGAGACAGCCACACTGCACTGGAAGCCAGTCTGAAGACTGTCCCTGCAGAAGCCGGCGCCCAGAAATTTCATTACATAACCACAAATCTGGTTCAGATGGTTAAAAGTGGCAAATTCATAGTTACCTCAGTCATTTTCTAAGCTGTGCTTGATGCTACTGTTATTTCTAATTGTATTACTTTAGCCAGGATGTTATACTTGTTGTAATCAGTTGTTCTCCTTTGTTTAACAACACTACGATTGTCTGGAGTCATAATCATTACTATATCCAGTACCAAAGGACTGGGTGCTGAGCCAAATAGATAGCAATTTCTCATCCTTAATAAATTGGGAAGCTGGGATCTTGGGATGGACACAAAGACCAAGGACCTCCTATGCCCAGAAGACATCTCTGAGGAATAGACATTTCCTAGGGAAGCCTCCATACTAGTGATAAAGCTATCTGCCTTAAGAAATTTACAAGCATCAACACAGAAAACAAAATTTTTAAAAAACAGAAAAATGACAAGACTCAAAAGCATAATGCAACCCTAGACCTTCAGCCCACCCAGAACTAGTTCAGGGGACAATGAGATAGAGAAAACCTGAAGCCACTCACCTGAATTTTTTGAAATGATGGTAGTAGAAAGAAAAAAAAAAGGATGGTAGAGGCTATAGAGAAAATACTTTCTCAGTCAAAAGAAAAAAGAAGGACATGCTCAATGAATCTAGAGTAGACACAGATGGGGAAAAAAAAAAAAAAAGAGGAGCTTAGGAAAACAATGGAAACCACGAATGCCCAACATAGGAAAGAAATGGAATCCATGAAACAGATTCAAACAGATACCCAGCAGGAAAAAAACCTACATTAACAGAATATTTAATGGTAAATTATTATAAATTTCACCTTCTTCTAAGTCTGGAAATAATATGAGTATTCATTTCTCATCACTCCAATTTAAAGTCATACTATAAGTACTAGCTAGTACATTAAAACCAGAAAAAGAAATAAACAGATATACATATTCTTATTTAAAAACTGTCTCTACTTAGCAGTGACATAATTGTCTATGAGGAAATATCAAAGAATTGACAAAAAAGTTTCTGGAACTAAACAAGCAATATAGTAAGGTTAATGGACAATTAGAATTTAAAGTAAAAAACACAATACTATTTACCCCCTTAAAATGAAATATGTATATAGAAACCAAACAAAATACATATAAGACCTCTATGCAGAAAACTATAAAACAGTGAGAAAAAAGGGTCTAAATCAATAGAGCAACATTTTGTGCTCCTAGATTTGACTTAATGTTGTTCATTAAGAGGTCAATTTTTCTTAACTTTATCTAAAGATTTAGTGTGAAAATTGGGGCTTTATATCAAAGGTAAAGTTCTTGCCTAGCATTTATAAGGCTATAAGTTAGAGCCTCAGCACTGAAAAAAATAGCAATGTGACATCTACAGATTGAATCAAGAATGTCCTCCAAAGCTGCATGAGTTAAAGGATTGAACCTCGGGCCATGATGCCACTCAGAATTAACAGAACCTTTCCTCTTTATAAATTGATTTTGTTAAATATTTTTTCATAATGAGAGAGAACTGACCAACAAATGATTCCAATGAAAATACCAAAAAGCTAATATACAGATATTGACAAACTGATTCTAGGTTATATGAAAAGGCAAAAAGATAGAACTGCCAACACAATGTTAAAGAAAAACAATGCTGGAAGTCTAACACTACCGCATTTCAATATTTATTATAAGGCTTCAGTAGTCAAAAGAGTATGATCTTGGTAAAAAGATAACTAGAACAGTGGAATAGTATAAAAAGCCCCAAATAGACCCACACAAATATAATCAACTAAATTTTGGCATAAGAGCAAAGCTGGTGAAATAGAGGAAGGGTAGTTTTTCCATAAATGGTGACAGGACAATTAGATACTCTTACACAAAAAGAGGAAGGAAGAAAAGAAAGCAAAAGACTCAATATTGAAGGAAGAGAAGCAGGGAAACATAGACAAAGATTTTATAACTTATATAAAAATTATTCAAAATATACCATACACTTAAATGTAAAGTGAAAGATTACAAAATATCTTGAAGGAAACAAAGAAGAAACTAATTTATGTTAAATTTGGTGAAGAACTTTTAAACACAGGACTAATTAGCATCCTGATCAACAACAGAAAAAGCTGAGAAATTATACTTTCTTAAAATTAAAAACTTCCCTGGGAAAAACACTTAAGACAATAAAAAATAAGCCACAGACAGGAGAAAATATGTGCAGCACACACATATGATTAAAGATTTGTTTACAAATTAAACAAAGGATTTTTTAAATCAGCAAAACAAAAACAACCCAATGCACTAGAGGAAGTTCTAAACAGACACCTCTCCAAAGAAAATATACAGATGATAAATATGTATGTGCAAAACTCTTAATGTCACTTGTCATTAGAGAGCTGCAAGCTGAAACAATGTGAAACACACACAGAATGGCCAAAACTAAAAGCTGACGATACCAAGGACTGACTAGGATGCTAGGATCTGACACAGCAGAAACATCTAATTCATTGCTGATAGCAACTCAAAATGGTACAGCTACTTTGAAAGACAGTTGGGCAGTTTTGTGAAACTAAAATAGTCTTACTATACAATCAAGAACTCCCACTTCTAGATATTTCCCAATTGATTTTAAGACTATGTCCATGCAAAAACTGATTGTGAATGTTTATCTCACCTTTATTCATAATAATTAAACACTGAAAGCAACCAAGTTGACCTTCAACAAACAAACTGTGTTTCATGTATGCAATGACAGCTATTCAGTGATAAAAGAAACAAGCTGTACAGCCACAAAAAATGATTACTCAATTGCATGTTGCTAAGTGAAAGATCCCAGTCTGGAAAGGTTCTATATTGTCTGCTTTTGATTATATGATAACTTGGAAAAGGCAACCCTATAAAAATAGTAAACAGATGAGTTAAGTGAGAGGTTGAATAGGTGAAACACAAAGAATATGTTAGACTGGTGTAACTATTCTGTACAATACTATAGTGGCAAGTACAAACATTAATAATGTTTCAAAGCCTACACAAATTTGCAAGACAAAAAGCAAACTTCAAAGCAGTATATGCAAATCGTTAAACACTCACTTAAGAGGTCAGAGGGTCCCAGCAGGGAATGTGGGATGTGAAAAGAATCTAAATGTATTACAAATGCATGAAACAATCTCCTAGATGTGAACGGGGTAATAAAATCCTGAGCTATGAAAATGGAAATTGCAATAGGACCTGCACATAAACAATGTACCTTAGCTGATAAAAATTGTTTCAAATTGGAGTGTGGATTAACAATTCTGAAAGGACTATATGTGTATACTGGAACAGAACAATAATTAAATTCATGGTATATGGTGGGAAGTTACAGATAAGCAAGGGAAAGTCTCCAGAATGATTCAGGAGGTACTAGATTAGAGTTGCAAACATCCTGTATTAGTCAGCTCTCCATTGCTGTAACAAATACCCGAGATAAATCAAATTGAAAAGAGGAAAGGTTTATTTTGACTCACAGTTTTGAAGATTTCAATCGATAATTGGTTGACCTCATTGCTTTGAGGCCTGTGGCAAAGGAAGATCATCATGGGAGGGAGCACATGGTGGAGAAAGTTGTTCACCTCAGGCATCCAGGAAGCAAAAGGACCATGGGAAGTGGCTCAATTTTCACTATAACCTTTGAGGACACATTCCCAATAATTTCCTCTTAATACAGCCAAGTTGAATAGCAAGTCTTTAACACATAAGCCTTTTGGGAACATTTTAGATCCAAACTATAGCACATTTGTATGAACTCATGTTTAATTTAATATAAATATATTATATAATATATACAATATAAAAATAGGTGGTTACATAAAAGTATTATTATGTGTACAATATCTATATATCCTCCTTCTGACAGCTGAGATGGCCCAGTAGCAAAGGGCACATTTAGTGCCCATATATTGGTTTTAAATTCTAACCCCCAATGAAAGAAACCAAGGTTCCTAAGCAAATTGATGATCCTAAAACTAGAGCAGAAAATATATAGGAAGATCCTGAAGTATCCTGTAGTACCAAAAAGTAAGAAAGATCTCAAAAATAAATGAATAAAAATTAAAAACAGCATGATGAGCATATGTTAAAGGGATTCTGTAGCCAAGTGTAAGAAACTCCCAATAGAATTCTAAGCAATAGAGCTAAAACAAAGAACAATCTAGGCAGCATGATTAATAAAATAACAACCTAAAGTATAAAATAAATATCCATTAATCTTTACTAATATATAGTCATTTTAATAAATAAGTTAGGGAGAATAGACAAAATTCCCATGCATAATTCCAAATAATTTATGAGATACTCTATTTTCCATTGAGTTGGTGGGGTACAGTCCTTAAATATAGCTGTGCATAGTGACTTCCTCCCAAAGACTACACTATTATCTTGAATGCAGGGTTAAAATGAAAAACCTGACAAATGCTACCTGGACAAATGATCAAAGTTAACATCAATGTTGATAAAACATATCAATAGTATGTGCTCTGAAGGTGAGATGATGATGTGATAATTATGTCACTTTACTTCAGTGGTCTTCATCCTAAACACTACCTCAATCAAGATATGAGAAAAGCATCAGAAAAATGCCAATCAAAGAATAGTTTGCAAAATACACAATTAGTACTCCTCAAAACTATCATGGTTACATCTGGGGATGCATCTCAGTAGAGCACCTACATAATATGTGTGAGTTCTTGGGAATCAGTCCTCAGGGCTGAAAAAAAAGATGAAAAAAAAAGAAGTTATCATGGTCATCAAAATAAGAAAATCTGGGAAACTTTCATAGCCAAGACTGGTCTAAGAATACAAAATATAATGTGGTATTATAAATGGAATTCTGGAACTAAAAAGGACAGTAGGTAAACACTACAGTCCGAAGGTAGACTTTATTTTGTAATAATATATCATTATTGTTTGATTAACTTTAGTAAGTATATCATACCGGTTTAAAATGTTTACTATTTAAAAAATTGGGCATGAGGTGTCTTCAAAATTTTTCTGTAAATCTAAAACTGTTTCAAAACAAAAGATCTCTTTTAAAACAAAAAAGCTATTCTGTATTATTAATAATTAGGGAAATACAAATTAAAATTACAATGAGATACACACTTACTTCAGTGGCTAAAATAAAAAAGACTGACCAAGTCACATGTTGAAGAGAATGTGGAGCAACTAGGACTTCATGCCATGCTGATAAGAATGTAAAAGTATATATTACTTGACAGTTACCTCAAAAGTTAAACAACTACCTAGTATTTAATTTAGCCATCTAGTTCTGGGTACTTTTGTAAAAAGCTGATGTCCATACAGGAACTTGTGAACAAAGTTCATAGAAGGTGAAAATTGAAAACAACTTAAAGTCAATCAAAAAGTGAATGAATAAATTGCAGTAATGTCCGTGCAATAGAAAACTATTCAGCTATAGAAAGTAGTGAGCTATTGATAGAAAGGACAATGCAGATAAATCACAAATACACTGAGAGGAAAAAAACAAATGAAAAATAGTACATCCTGTATGGTTCTGTTTATACAAAACCTTATTATAAAATGCAAAGTAATATAGACTAACAGAAAACAGATTGGTTGTTATCTGGGACATGGAGGGAAGCCAAGGAGGATTAGGAGGAAGGATTTACAAAAGGATATGAGCAAATTTACAAGTGGTCATGATAGATATATTCGCTACCTTGATTATAGTGACTTTATGAGTGCATACATACAACAAAATTTATCAGATCAAACACTGTAAACATTGGTGTGCCTGTAGAAAAATACATGGTATATATTAAATAGATATGTACTATATAGAGAGCTTGAAAAATGAAAAGAATTAAATATACAGTTAAAATTAATTGAGTTCCAAGCTGAGAGGCAATGCCATTATAGCATAATAATTCTCAAGATCCACAAGGAATTTTTTAATATTCATTTTAAAAAGCAATAGCTGAGTATGATTTTTCTCAAACTCCTTTTCTTGTTATAAAGATTACTCTAAATGACTTTGAGAAGTATAACATATCCGTACATTTCTAAAACATTTTTCTAATGAAAGAAACAAAATATAATTTCTCCCACTGTCCCCTATATCCCCTTAATACCCAAACACAACCACAGAATGGTGGCAAACAATAAAAGGAATAACTGTGCCATGTGGCTTTTGATTTATCATGAAGTAGTAAGCTAAAAGTTTCCAGAAAAATTAATTTTGTCAAGCAAAACGTTCAATAAGTGTAAATTTCTACCCTGCAAATGATAAACCTCTCCTTATCTGGCCTGTGATCCTGGTCCCTATTTGCATGAAACATACCTAGGAAGCTTTTCAGTTGGGCACCTCCCAAACCAAGTGTGTCAGGATGGCCATGGGAGGGACCACAACATCACAATACATTTTTTTAAGAGCTCTGAGTTCTTAATTGTAAGTCAAGAAGAAGGAAACTTTCCATCTTTCCGAGGTTTCTAAGGTTGTGTAAGACAGTAAAAGTAGATGGTAAAATTTAAAAGGATGTGCCTTGTATTGCAGGCAAAATTAACTTTAAAAAACTCTCCTCCTCATAGGTCATGTGAAATAGGAAGAAAAGGGGCAAAGGGGAAGGAAAAGGAAGGGCTAGGGGAAAGGATAGAAGGGAATGGAATTAATACGAGAAAATGGAAAAATAGGAACAAAATCTTTGTAAATAGGGAGGAATGGAGGGGTTGAAGGGAGGGCTGGGCAAG
>NW_004624955.1:601904-613404 GCF_000247695.1 Heterocephalus glaber | reverse complement strand
ATTCAAAATTTATGGCTTCTTGATGGATTAAAATATTCAGTATTATATATTTATCTTGAGAGATAGAAATTCTCCAAAAGTTGGCAAATAATATCACTGCTGTGTCTTTTTCTTTGCTGTATCAGTTATAAGATGAAATTTTCCTTGAATTTTTGTGATTTCCTGTGGACAGACACATTGCTTAGTGTTGACACTGTTGCCCAGGTAGAATTTTAGTTCATTCTGTCTCTTTTTAGAAAATAGTTCAAACTGAGTCTGGGCAAAGTCCAAACACAATAGATGGAAAGATACTAAAGAGATTCTAAAAGGGGCCCAACAACTTTGACACCCTGTGGATTCTGCCTTCAGAGTGGCAGTCCCCCTTCCATTTATTGAGCTCAATGCCCTCATGTAAAAATGTAAAACCCTCTCCTAGAGAAGGGTAGAGTACCAGTAATAATAAAATCATTTCACTTGACATTTACTGAATGTTAAGTATGTGCATTACTGTAAACTCATTTAATCTGAAAACAGTTACATGGGCCAAGTATTGTTATTCTTATTTCACATTTTAGAAATGGAGACAGAGAGAAATTAAACAAGCCCAAGATCACATAGCCAATGAGTGAGACAGTAGGGACTCAAGCTCAGGCAGTCCAGCTCAGGAACTCACCTCCTGACTCCCCACCTAATGCCTCTTCAGCAGGGGCTTCTGGATCCCACAGACCTGGATCTCATATCTCATTCTGCCATTCTCCATTTAACCACTCAGAGCTGTTCTCGCTCTGGTTCTTAAATGAGTCCACCACTGCTTACTCCTTAGGCTGTGATGAAAAAATCAGTGAGTTCAGGTAAGTTCCTGCCACTATCCAAGTCAACAGGAGGTATTTCTTTAATTAGACACTTAGAGATATGAATTCATGTCAGATAGGACCATACCTTGAGGAGCTCACCTTTGAGAGGAGAAGGGAACCGGGGCACCTTCCACAGTGCAAATTCTGCATTAAAGGCATGAGAAATTGTTTCTGTACCTTTTCCATAACTGTCCACCTGCTGCGTCCATCTTTGTTTTGTGACTGGGTCAGAAAGTAGAATGAAAGTCTAGAAAATTAACTTCCAGTGTTATTCTGCCTCCTGCCAACTTTACAGGAAGTAATAGCTGCCTAATCTGCTAAAGACATATTCTTACTATGCAGTGCTTCAGAAATCCAAGTAATATTCAATATAAATCAGAAAACAAATCTGTAACATTTTAAAATGAATATTAGACTTAATGAAAATATAGTGGTTTTCACAGTTTAGAAAACTCCGAAAAATAGAATACTGTAGGTATATTAAAATCATGCCATGGAAATATATTTAATCACTTTGAAAAATGAACAAGAGAAACTTTTAAATATATAGCATAGCACTTAGAACATGAGAGAACAAAGCAGCCTAAACCTTAATTACAAAAGATATATATTCTATGATCAAAACAAAATTTTTAGAAATACATATGTCAAAGTAGTTATTTGTATATTTTCTGTCTAGTTTCTTTTGAAAAGCAATCTTCTCACTATGCATTATTTCCTTCAATCCTTGAGTACTTACTGAAGAGACTAGTCTTCGTCATCATCAACTCTGTCAGGCTTTGGGGTAGGAAGGCAACACAGCTGTAATGCAATGTCTAACACAGCTGTAGGCAATCAGAATAACCCATCTTCTAGCTAAAGTGAGTGTCAAATAATCAAATAATAGCCACAATACCAAAAGTAGGACAATCAGAATATTCACTGATACTTTTTGTCATAGTCAATGGTGCGGGGCAAAGTCTCTCTACTACACTTGTTAAGATTTCAAGGCAGAAATTTTAGGCTACCCAAGGCCAACCTGTGAATGACTTGAAGTGGTTTTGCAGAGTGGATTTGAAGGATGGAAGACATACTGTGCAATAATCCATGAGCACCAACTAAACATGCAGAAAGTAACACGATGTGGAATTAAGGAGGGCAGGCTCCTACACTGGCTGGAGAAAGTAAAAATAATTTATGTTTAAAATAATTATTGTTGCTTTAACCTTAATTGTGCCATTAGAATCATGTCTGGCAAATTTTTAAATATATATTTGGAAGAACATGTACCAAAATATTAATAATAGCTATTTTTAGATGTTAGGTGCTTTTTTTTGCTTAAATTCTTTTATTGGTAGATTTTAGGTATACAATGCGTTTACATTTATCATTGGGTGCTTGTCCCTGTACATGATGTGTCTTGGTTCTTATTTTTTCCCCATTCCCTGTGCTCCCTTCCCCCCCTCCACCCTTCCTAATTTACAAAGACTTTGTTTCCATTTTTTCCTTTTCTCATAATTTTTCCTTTCCTTTCCCCTTCCCCTCCCACTTCCCCTACCCCTTTGGACCTTTTCTTCCTATTTCAAATTATCAATTATTCATTTTAACATTTTAATTCTTATTTACACTTTCAGTTTCTCACACTAGAGATGTTAGGCCTTTGAATGACTTCTTTTCTTCTGTGATTTTCTTTTTAATTTTCCCAAATGTTCTACAATTAAATTTTATATTATAATGTGATCAGCAAACACAATAATTTCCAACTTTTTAAAGAGATTCCTAGGCTTCAAGGGAGTGCAACTCAGATGCACCCAAGACCTGGTAAACCTTCTCAAGAATCAATCTCCCAACTTTAAAGTTCAGAACAGGGTAAGGAAAACTGATGAATTTGGAGGATCAAAATGTACAGGACTCCTCTTCCCAGGGAAATCCACTCCTCTTCATTTACTACCAAAATTATCGGCATCATCAGCAAACATCATCTCAGAAAAATAATCAGAAGACTAAAGAAATTGAAAGCCATAATTGCAGTGAATTCATGTTTTTAAAAAATTTTACATATATAAACCAAAATTTATAATCCATTTGATGTGCTGTCTATTGCTTAAATGACTTTGAATATGTATGTATAGACAGTCATATGTATGGATATAAAACAAATAAAACAAACATAGACACAAGGCAGACATGAGCTTAGAAGTACATGTATATTTTGAGTCTTTCTTGAGATTCATTTCCACATTCTCCTGTATGTCATCTTGAGTCCTTCAACTAAAACTTTTCCTAACCTGAATATTTTCAGAAACCTAATCCTAATTTATAGGGAAGAACTATTACAATCTACTCTCTAGGCAACTTTCCATTTCACATCTTATGTTCGTTATGTATTCATAATAGAACAATAATATGCAGAGTTTAAAAGAAAGTACACACACACACACATATATATATCCCTCTACACAGTGACAAATTACAACTACAGAAGAAAAGCAAACCCCAAGGCTACTGTTTTGCAACTCTGGGGTCTATTCTCAACAACCCTAGACAAATGTCATCTGAAAAATTTTGGAGATGGTCAGTAATTATTTCATAAAGGATAGAGCAGCCAGCATAACCTCTGGAAATATTATCTTTCCTCTTCTTATAGCTGACTTCTTGCTTTGCTTCTCATTATCTAATTCACTATTTTCTCTGGTCTTTAATAAGATTTCACTCTGTTTCTGGCAAATCATTTGTGCTAATAATTTCCGGCTCAGGTTCTCTATATAGCCTCATATGAATGATGACTTGTTGCTTTCCTAAGAGCTCATTTGCTGGACTATAATTTTGGATCAAGAAGAATTAACATTTTATAAAACAGATGGTGGATGATAATTCATCACACCTTGAAAGTTTCAATGCTGCTGGTGCTGGGATGAAAACCAAGTTCACTTAACAGGTGTTCTATTGTCTCTTGCTGTTGTTTGAGGTGATATAGAACTTTTCTCTTTTGCATGCCTTGAATTTTTGTACAAATTTGCAATACCCAAAAGGCTCTTTGAGTGGGGGACAGCATGTTCTTGTGGCAAGTTTTTCCTTGTGAATGAAAAAGTGCCATATTATATATGGACCCATTCGCCATTTCTTTAGAGAAACAATTTAAAAAATGCTTGCCAACTTTTCCATACATGGTTTTTGCCACATAAAATCCAGGCCTTAAAAATACATTTATGAAGTACATAGTCTGACTCAGCAACTACTAAGACTGAAAATGTTATTTTAAAATCTCAGGGGGTGAGAATGTAGCTCAGTGGTAGAACATTTGCCTAGCATGTACAGGGCCCCTGGGTTCAATTCTCAGCATCACAAATACATGTAAGTTAAACAGATTTTCAGGCCTGGAAAATTGTTTGCAAATTCAAATCCTCAGAAAAGTTTTACTACTTTGTTTTAAGCAGACTCAAAGTACGTGGAAAATTTGACCTTAAAGCTACCCTTTGAGGATTTATTTTTTCGACCTTCTCCAGGTAATGACACAGGCCAGTAATGTAGATGAGGACTGGACTTAAGGCTTAAATCCAAGGAATGTGTATGAGAGACAAATTCAGGAGGAGGACTTCCAGAAAGATATATAAACAGCAAGAGGCTGGAAGGATCCAGCATTGTGAGAAAGAAAGAAGAAAGTGCATACAATTTGGTTGGTTCTAATCATGAAATGCCCTTCCCACTACAATTTTGGAATTCAAATATGAAGATTAAGATGTAGCTCTAAAGTAGCATCTATGGCAAAAGGACTCCAACTCCCATCTCCACAGGGAATGCTGAAGCACGTTCCACATTATCTTTCAGAGTTCTCCAGTGGGTTTGTGGCCCAGCTGCCCACAGTGGTAAACTGATCAGTAGCTGGTACTGTCTTTGCTTCCTCCCTTTCCTATCCCAAGTCCTCACTGTTTTATCAGTGCTTTGTTGGATCATCTCCAAAGAGATGACTGCACACAAATTCTTATCTCAATGTCTGCTTCTGAGGAAACCCTAAGACAGTGCATGCATGTGAGTTCCTCTGAGCTGTAACACCTTTTCCTGCATTTTCTTCTGTGGGAAGCAAAAACAAATAGGAATCAGTTTAAAACTAGTTTGAGGACAGAAGAGATTTAGTCCTCCTGACAAGGGACAATTAGTGCAGATGGAGGTCAATCACATCTTGGTGATAAGACGTCTAGCAGGTGTTAGAGGGGCCATGCTCCTTCTGAAGGCTTTAGGCAAGAAACCTTCTTTCCTTCTCCTGGTTTATGACAGTTGTCTTCACTCTTTGGTGTTTCTTGTGTACAGCTGCACCCCTCCGGTATCTGCTCCATCTTCCCTAGTGCTCTTCCTTGTGTGCGTCTCTGTGAAACCTTCTTATGAGCACACCATTATTGGATTTAGAGACACTCCACCCAATTTAGTATGAACTCAACTTGGTTCCATAAAAAAAAAGAACTTGGTTACATCCACCAAGACCAGTTCCAAATAATATCACATTCATAGGAACCAGGGGTATAAGTTTAAACATTTGAACTCACAACGTGCTACATCTACCAATCTGACAGGAAAATCAAGTCAAGCAACCTCCTCCCTGTTCCTTCATACATACCAAACACAAGCGATGCTACCCACAATGAACATGATGATGATGATGATGACAGCAGTGATAAAAATTTTGAAAATCGCTGCCAGGAATAAAGCTTTTAGCGCTTACTGATATTTGCTTTTTATTTATTGTTCTACAATAGTTATAGTTCAAAGTATCTTTACCCTGAGAATTTGGAGACCAATCTGGATCTCTGTTGTCCTCTCTACTGAGAACAGTAAGAGTGATTTTGACAAGAGAGTGCCTTCCTTAGACGGAGTGAGGGGCAAAGCACCAGCTCACAAACCCCGCAAACACCCTGACATTATCAGAATCTGAGAAACACAGCCAAAAAGATAAAAGCTAACTGACGTTTTTCACCATTGGTCTCTTGGATCTTAGTGTGTCCTTTGTTGGAGGCAATCCTGACCCCATCTCTACAAGCCCACCTGGTTTCCAAATTAAATATTCTGAGGTTCTTGTAGTTCATAAACAAGTCACAATTTTGAGCCTTATAAATGTATATTCTGCTTCTTTAGTTTATTTTCTCTTTCCATTAGTAATGAGAAAATGTTGAAAAGGAAAAAAGAAAGGTTATTGAACAAGTAGAGCAAAATGTCCGTCACTAATTATCTAAAAGCCCAAAGATGCAGCATCCTGATTAGCACAGGCCTGGAAAAAGCACAGAGTAAAACTGGGCATTTATTCTTCAATTAGAGAGCAGAATGATTACTGCTTTCCAGATGTACCAGGGAGCAACACTTCAACTTCATCACTCCTTCAGCACAAAAGTAATTTAAAAGACAAAGAAGTGCCCACTTAAGGTCTATGAACAGCATCAAAATGCTCTTGGATGGAAGGCACTCTGACTTTTTCAGCTTTTACCCCTTAATCAAATTAGTCTCTTGCTGAGCTAAAAACAAAAAGAGCAGTTCTCAAAATTATATATGCAGTACTATCTCAACTACTTAAAAATTACACAGAGAGAAAATGATGGAAAAATATAACAAATTACTAACTGTAATAATCTCTGAGAAGGAAATTTTGTTTTATTACTTTATTTTAGACATCTTGATGCTTTCAGAGTTTTCTACAATGAGCACGTGTTGTCAGTAATTTCAATGAGCAATGGTTTAATGTATCGACTGTTTGTAATGTACATGTCCAGGACATGTAATATGCTATGTCAAGCAAAGCTATACACATATCCCAATCAATTCTGAATAAAAGAAAAAAGAAGAAATGAACCTATAAAAGAAGTGTTATTTCCATTAGGAAACTCACTTAATATCACTTATATTATATATAGTGGTCAAAATTCAAACCCATCTACACAATTTTTTTTTCTCATCTATGTATTACTTTCGAGAAAAAGTACAGTCTTCTAAAATTAGTATCTGATATGTGGTAAAGAATAGTGGAATCAACTTGTGTAAAATGAGCTTTCTAAAATGCAGATAGAAATAATCCAAACATCTGGAGAGGATAAAAGTCTGTAAAAATATTTTCTTTCATCTTGACCCAACATCAGTTGACAGCTGTTCAGTGATCTTTAACATAAAAGTGCAAAGACTATCAGCCATAGCAGCATACCTGGCACCTGGAAACCAGCCAGATTCGGCAGCCCTTGAAAAGGTGCCAACACAGGGATCCAAGTCTGAGTTGACCTCCACCACTGATAGAACTTCACTTGACTCAAGTCAGTCTTCTTGTTCTTTCAGAGATTCTGTGTTTTCATTTGTTCATTCTCCTATACATTAATACAACAAATATTTCTTTTATACTTATTATGCCAGACACGACGCTAAGCCCTAGGAATACACGTAGTGAATAAAAGAGGCACAGTCTCAGCCCTCATGGAGCTCAGTGCCTCACTTATGACTAAGGACAAAAATACTTTATTCAGCAAGATTGTTGGTCTGTGACCGAATGTAAAGCAACTGACATAGAATTTGACACATGGAAGGCATTCAACATATTTACTTCTGGTATAGTCTCAGTTTTCCAATAAAATAAATGGAACTTATCTTATTGAACTTGGCTAGCTGTGAGAATACTGATGTCTGCAATCTTTTGATGATTCAATGGCCCCAGTCCAGAAAATACACTTGATCCTAAATGTTGTATCAGATAACAGAGTATCAAAGGACATGAGACTTTAGATATTTTTCTTTAGACCTGTGATAGGTTAAATACCTTCTCACATTTTTTGTTTAGAGTATCAAAATTCAAAATTATATTTAATACTGCCATATGAAAATTAATGATTCACCAGGAACTCTCTAAAATCTCACTATTTTAGCTTCCATGAATTAAGAAGTTAAGGAAAAAGTTTGACAAGAACTGTGTTAATCAAGCTCCTACTTTTTGAAGGCTTGCAGATATCTTGAGATCTAAGTAAAGTAAGCTCATTCTCTGATCAAAAGTATGTCCAAGCATTGTGCCCAATGTTTATGTTTCCTGTAATGCACATTCTATATTTTATGAGCATAGAATTTTAGCACATACTAAATGGTGTACATAGATCTTCTATGGTACTCCAAACTTCCTTCTAGTAAAGTTAGACTCCTCCTCCATGAGAAATGAGCTGAAATATGTTACAGCTTATACCTGTAAGGGTCAAGTCCTGAATGTGAACTCCAGTTGTCTAAGTTCACAACTTAACCTCTCTTGATAACACTACATCCAAACTTTAGCAACAAGGAATTCATTACTTCCTGAAACAACTCATTTCTTCTTTTAAAGGCAGTTATAATTCAGAATTCCTTCCACCTTTGAGCTGCATTCTACCCACTTCTTATAGTTACCAATGGCTCGAATTTCCTGTGTTAATCTAATTCCTCTTCTTCATGAGAACTCTTCAAATATTCACAAATACTTTTCATTTCTCCCCTTCCATCTATCCATCAAGTTTTCCTTTCTATAAAGGAAAATAATTTCATTTGTCTACCATTTTGTAAATTATTCTGTTTTGACTTTCTACCTTATTCTTAGTCAGCTCCAATAATCATAGTCTTGTTTATTTACATCATTTTTAAACCAACCACATACAACAGGCCTGAAGAGTACAGAGTTGAATTTCATTATCACCATCCTTGTCCTAGATATTAATCTTCTATTTATGCAGCTCAATAACAAATTAGCTATTTTATACCTGCTACTGAATGCTGCTGACTTGTGTACTACTTACTATAATTACAATAAAACCTTTACTTTTTTTAAAAAAATGCTACAACAAATCTACATACTCAGTATCTTATTCCTGTGCCTTGTTTGCATGATTTTTTTTCTATGTTAAATTATTGGCCTTAGTTAGAAAAGGATGAAAAGTAGAACCAAGGCTTTTGTTTTTATTTTGCTTAATATATTCTTCGTCACCATTAGGTTCCATTGCCAAATGTCTTCCCAAGTTATTCAGTAAAAGTACGAACCAAAAGGGTACAGAATAGAATTAAAATTCTACTCCTTGCACTGTTCATGTCCTTCTGGGTTGACATCCATTGGTACATTAACAGCTGGTAGGAAGGGTTAATTTCTCCACTGCCCATAATTCCTCCTCCAGGACTCTAGGAGAAACCAAAACCCAAGCTTTGGTGATGTTCAGACACCTCCTGTCTGCAAGGTTCCCCACATGCTTGGTAAAGGATCCTGGTGCTCCTGGCTGCCTTCTGTCACAGGTGAGACCAGTTCTCTAGTTTCTTTCCTACTTTCTTTATCCTCCAAGAATCACTCTAGCCAAATGCTCACGTTGGTAATGCTGAGGTTCCTGACTTCACTGCTCCTCACACAGGGCTGGCATCACAAGTGCCTAACCCTGAGTGTAGAACTGACACTCAAAAGCTCTATGCTCCACCTAGTGATGCTGTTATACTTTGAAATTCCAAATGACTTTTTATTTATCTAAGTTTTAATTTACTTATGTGTAAAATGGCATTAGCAGTAAATAAGATGTACCTGATAATTTGAGATAGAAACTACAGAAGAAAGGGAAAACTTTGTATATTAGTATCTTTAATGGCAATTTTTCCTGCTGTTTCAACAAAGACACCCATATTTTTTATTCTGCACTGATACTTACAAATAATATAACTAGCTCTGTTTTCAAAGTGAATATTCAAAATATTTTACAAAAATATTGGGCCGGGGATTTAGCTCACTGGTTCCACTGCCTGCCTCGCAAGCACAAGGTCCCAAGTTCGATCCCTGGTACCAAAAACAAAAAAATATTATTACAATAAGTCATTTCCATTAGTCTCCTTCAAAATGCTACCCCCACTTTGAACATACTTATCCAAATATTTTTGCCACTTTCTAAAGCAATTTTGAAAGTCCTCTTTTGTGAGTGTCTTACTGAGATGTGATTAAAAAAAAAAAAATATGGTGAATGCTGCTGCTGCTGCATGCCATCCAGCGAAAAGGCAGGTTCATGAAAACATTATGATGTATCATCATTTCCTCGATCTGGCACCATATGACTTCTGGCTTTTCCCGAAAGTCAAAACAACCATGAAAGGTAAACACTTTTAATCAGTTCGAACACTGGCCTTGCTACTTCCTCCTGTATGGACACATCTGTTGTGAAGCCTTTAATATATCATGCAGTTCCCTGACATACACCAAGCAGCTTCAGGCCCATGTCACTGTCACTGGTCTCACTTGCCCCCTGCTCTAATTGCCACACTACAGCAACTCATCTTGTTTCCTTGTTCTGGACTTTAAAAAACAACAACACATTATTTCCAAAGAAAACTTAAAGTGAAAACTCCACTAGAATCATGTAAGTTAATAGAAATCACTAGCTGATTTACCTTTTACCATAGAGACTATACAAGTGTTAAAAGCATTACAACTTCATGTTTGGCAGGATTTCTGGTTGAAGAACCATGGTGCACCAAATGCTTTTCTAAAGACAAGGGAAGGGACTAATAGGTACAAACTTTCTCATTTGTCAGTCTCCTGATTAGTCTCAGAGTTCTACCTACCAAAGACACTGACCTCTATTGCTGTTCCTCTATGTATAGATTTAGGGACTTTCATTTGAAATGCAATGATGACGATGACATCCTGGAATTCTTTTTCTATATGAAGTGAGGCAAAGCCATTGTTCTTATATTTCACTTTCAATAAAAGGTTAAGTATAATCTTTGTCTCCATACCATCTTCTCACTAGCTGTCCAGTAACTTTCTGTCAAAGTTTTAAATTACAAGCACTGAAAAATCAGCTACCATTACTGTGTATGAATATCCTCACCTGTGACATTTCCTCCAACAAATATCCCTCTTTGTGAAAAACCTCCCTTCTCTCATTTGTGTAACACATATATCTTTAAGATTTTAGTTCAAGTTCTATTTCTATGAAATTTCTGTCCTCTCCACTCTAAAGTCTTCTGCATTACTGTTTTCAAACTTTCCATTCTTCAGCCTTATATCCAAATATCTTAGAATGATCTAATTTATCTGCTTCACATTTAGAAGGCATCCATAGCCCAAGTGCAGTGAAGGCAGAGAAAATTTCTAGTCATATTCATCTATAAAAGAGTAAAAATAAAATTGGTTCAATGTACCAGAAAGAAGACTGGCTCTGAGTTCAAATTCTTCTTTTCCTACTTTCTAGTACGTGATGCTCAAAAATTCTTTTACCTTTTCAAACATGAATGTTCTTTGTGAAATTATAATGCACACCTGGTTAGTGTGTTGTAAGTGTGAAAATCCTCCTTATAAAAAGACAATCAACTAGCACAATGTTTGGCTTAGAAAGCACTTACCAAATAAGAAGTGTTAATATTAGGATGCCTCGTACCACTAACCACCTGAATATGCATCATTTCATTTAAAGTCAGTACTACAAAAAGATAGTGTCTTCTACAACCAATGAATTCTGTGGAAGATAGAGATAGAGACAGAGAATGTGTTGGTGAGCACTAAAATAAAATAGCTTCTCAGGACAGCTGAAGAGAATGTGTAAGTGGAGCAAAGTCCACTACTCTACTGTGCCTACATATCAAGAATAAGCTATTCCACTGCTGGGGATCTTCCCCAAAGAATTAAAAGAATCATACCACAGTGATATATGTGTGCCCATGTTCATAGCAGCACAGTT
>NW_004624955.1:572115-582848 GCF_000247695.1 Heterocephalus glaber | reverse complement strand
TCAATGAAATTGAAAATATAATTAAAAACTTACCAACAAAGAAAAGCCCAGGTCCTGATGGCTTCACTGCTGAATTCTACAAGACATTTAGAGAGGAACTTCTGCCACTACTGTTTAAACTCTTCAATGAAATTGAAAGGGAAGCAATACTCCCAAATTCATTTTTGGAAGCAAGCATCACCTTGATCCCAAAACCAGAGAAAGACCCAACCAAAAAAGAGAACTATAAGCTAATTTCCCTAATAAACATAAATGCAAAACTCCTCAATAAGATACTGGCAAACAGAATGCAGAAGATCATCAAGAAGATCACACCCTGACCAAGTGGGATTCATCCCAGCAATGTTTCAACATATGCAAATCAATAAATGTAATATACTATATTAACAGAGTCAAGGACAAAAACCATATGATCATCTCAACAGAGGCAGAAAAATCCTTCAACAAAATCCAACACCCATTCATGATAAAAACCCTACAGAAAATTGTAATAGATGGTCTTTATCTAAACCTGATAAAAGCCATCTACAAAAAACCAATAGCCAACATCATGCTAAATGGTCAAAAACTGAAATCCTTCATGCTAAAATCAGGAATAAGACAAGGATGTCCACTATCACAACTCCTGTTCAATATAGTACTAGAAACAATAGACAGTGATTAGACAAGAGAAAGAAATAAAAGGAGTAAAAGATAGGAAAGAAAGAAGTTAAACTGTCATTATTTGCAGATGACAAGATACTCTATATAGAAGACCCCAAGAACTCCACCAAAAGTCTTCTAGACTTAATAACTAAATTCAGTAGAGTAGCTGGATACAAGGTCAACACACAAAAATCAGTAGCCTTCCTGTACAAGAACAACAGACTCTTTTAAGAGAAGAACCAGAGAAACAACTCCTCTCACTATAGCATCCAAAAAAATGAAATACCTAGGAATCAACCAAATGAAAAAAATCAAAGACCTCTACTCTGAAAACTAAAGCACTCTGAAAAAAGAGATCAAAGAGGATACCAGAAAATGGAAACACATCCCTTGCTCCTGGGTAGGAAGAACCAATATAGTGAAAATGGCCATACTTTCAAAACTGCTATATAAATTCAATGCAATCCCAATTGAAATTCCAGTAGCACACTTCACAGAGTTTGAGAAAACAATCCAAGAATTCATTGGAAAAAGAAGAGACCTAGAATAGCAAAAGCAATTCTAGGTAATGAAGACAAGGTAGGGGGTATTACAATCCCCAACTTGAATCTATACTACAAAGCCACTGTGATAAAAACAGCATGGTACCAGCAAAGAAACAGACCTGAGGATCAGTAGAACACATTAGAAGATGCAGAAACAACTCCGGACACACTCTGCCACCTCATCTTTGACAAAGGAGCTAACTATGCTCACTGGAGGAAAGATAACCTGCTTAATTAATGGTCCTGGAAAAACTGAATTTCAACCTGCCAAAGATTGAAACTAGACCTGTATCTCTCCCCATGCAGTAAACTAAACTCGAAGTGTGTCAGACATCTAAATATTAAAACAGAAACACTAAACTGGCTGGAAGATTGGTTAGGTAGAACTCTTGAAGACATTGGTGCAGGAAAAGATTTCACAAATAAAGCCTCAGTTGCATGGGAACTAGCACAAAGAAACAACAACTGGGATCTCATCTTATTCAAAAGCTCTGCACAGTAAGAGAAACCAACAGAGTGAAGAGACAACCTACAATGTGGGAATAAATTTTTACCAGCTGTTTCTCAGACAAAGGACTACTATCTAGAACATATAAAGAACTTAAAAAAACAGACCTCCCAAATTTAAAGACCCAAATCAAAAATGGGCATCTAAAACGAACAGATATTTCTCAAACAAAGAAATAAAAGCAGCAAGTAAACATGAAAAAATGTTCAATGTCACTGGTCATTCAAGAGATGCAGATGAAACCAACACTGAGATTCCATCTTAATCCAAAAAGAATGTCTGTTATCAAGAAATCAATAAATAACAAATCCTGGCATGGTTGTGGGCAGAAAGGAATCCTTCTCCAATGTTGCTGGGAGGGCAGACTGGTGCAACCACTGTGGAAATCAGTATGGAGATACCTCAAAGAACTAGGGCTAGAGGTCCCATTTGACCCAGCTATTCCCCTGGTGGGTATCTTCCCAAAAGAATTTTTAAAACCATACCACAGAGATATATGCACACCATGTTTATAACAGCACAGTTTGTAATAGCTAAAACTTGGAAAAAGCCCAATTGCCCATCAACTTGAGACTGGATAAAGAAAATGTGGGTTGCTTTTTTTAAAAAAATGGAATACTACTCAGCCATAAAGAATGAGAAACTATTCATTTTTAGCTAAATGGATGCACACTGAGACCATACTCTTAAGTGAAATAAGTGGGACACAAATGTGCAAATACCAAATAGTTTCTCTGGTGCGACAAACTGAAAATTTAAATAAGGATCAGAATGTATAATACATAATGTAAAATAAGAAAAAAAGTCCAAATGTGAAGAGGAAGGGGAAGTGGGAAGGGCAGGGCAAAGGAAAGAAGGGAAAGGAATAAATATGAGAAAAAGAAAACACCAAAACAGTCTTTGTAAATAGGGAGGGATGGAGGGGTTGAAGGAAGGGCAGAGGAATGGGGGAAAAAACAAGAACCCAGATATATCATGTAAAGGTACAAATTCCCAACAATTAATGTCATCATACTGTATACCTAAAATGTACCAATAAATGTAATGAATTTAAAACAAAGGAATATGTCTTCATAGACAGACACTGTGGCAAGCACCTATAATACCTGCTACTCCAGAGGTAAGGAAGGAGGCTTACAAATTTAAGGCCAGTATGGACAACTTAGTGAGAATCTGTCTCAAAATAATATTAACATTCTTTTAAAAAGATAGAAGATAAAAGGATGTTGGCAATTAGCTGCCTAGTTGAATGAGCTCTGGCTTTAATTCCTAGGGCAGGGGTGGACAGAGAGAGAGAGAGACAGAGAGAGACAGAGAGAGACAGAGAGACAAAACTAGAGAGACAGAGACAGAAAGGGGGATTCATTTGGGATACTCAAGGTGAGTGTGGCAAAGACCTGTGAATATTGCTAGTCCCACTGAATTTCCACAGATTTGAGGCCTCTGTAAACATCAAAGGAAGTGACAAGGCTCCCAAGCATAAGTGTGGTTAAAAAAGAAGTTTCCCAAATACTTCCCAGACCTTGAAAGTGGTGAGGTAGGTGTGGGGTGGTGAGTGGTCTTGGGTGGCTTTGATGGGCTCTAGTTGTGGTTAAAAGTGATCTTTCTATGAAACATTTGCCCAAGACAGAAAAGAATGTTCCTTATTCTAAAGAGTCCTCACTCATGGCTCTGTGGGGAGCTGAAGTCTCTCTGAGTCACTCTCCAGTTATGAACGTGTGGCCATAAGAACAATCTTTCAGAACCTGACACATGCACACCACGTCCTCCTGTCTTCCCAGGCTGGCCTAGGACAGGCCTTACCCATAAACAAGGGACTCCCAGAGCCCCACAGGATAATTTGGAGAAGAAAGTGTTACCATGATTTCATATTTTTTGACCTTTAGAAGATGAGTTTTAATGAGAAGTAAATATTGTTTCTTTTCTTTTGAAAAATTAAACACTTTGTTTTTAAAGATTACTTCATACTGATGAAAACTGATTAAAGTATATTATATGCATGTACAAACAGGTCAAGATGAAACCCACTATTCCATATAACTAATATGCCCTAATGAAAAAAATATTTATACTGCAGGCAGAGAATAGAACAATGATGGCCAAAGGCTACAGAAGGAAACCAAGATGGGGAGAGTTGGTCTAGGATTATAAACTCTCAGTTAGGAGGAGTTAGTTCTGGTGTTCTATTGCATAGTAGAGAGACTATAGTCAACAATATTGTACTGTATATTTCATAATAACCAGAAGAGGGGTTTTTGAATGTTTTCACTACAAAGAAATGATAAAGCAATAACTACCGGGTAATGAATATGGGATGATGGTAATACATTAATTACCTTGATTTTATCACTACACATTGTAGGCAGTGTGTACCTATATCAAAATATCATACTCTACCACTATGTATAATTTTATCTCAATTAAAAATAAATTTAAATAAAATAAAACTTTAAAACAAAACACATTACCTTATATTTTATTGTGTTATAATTTTTTACCTAATCACATATTATGATTGTTGTTCCATGTTAGTAAATATCACCCCATAAAACTACAATAAATAGCTACATGCCTATGCTAATGTATGACTTACTTAATTTATACATTATATATAGAAATATATATTATTTACAACTATTTGATATTATCAAGACTTTACTTATGAGTATTTTGAGTTATCTTCTAGATCAAATATTCCAAAACCCAAAATATATACTTTAGAAATACTTTACACTTGCAAGAGCAAAATGTAAATATTTTTTCCCAATTGCTCAACATTGAACATTAACATAATTTCAATATTTAGAAATTTTATAGATGAAAAATTATTTCCAATTATTTTGTGTATATGAATAAATACATAAATATATATTTATTTTAAATACATAAATAAATATTCTATTTTTCTAGTTTATAGGATTACAGAGAATATTTTTTCTTAGATTTCTGAATTTCTGTTAAATCTCAACTTTGAATTTTTAAATTCAAAATGACAGGAGAAAAAGAATATTTTCACATTCTAGCATTTATTTGCAGTCAAATGCATGATAAATTTTTTTAATTATTACATACAAAATATTTTCTCTGAAATAAGGATACTATTTTTTTTTGATAATGGCAATCAAACTCGGGACCTTGTGCTTGTGAGGCAGGCAGCAGAACCACTGAGCTAAATCCCTAGCCCTAAGGATACTTTTTAACAGCATTCTTTCTTTGTGTCTTTATTTTTGAAGTGAGTATTTTGAAATCTTGCACTAAAATGGTGTTTGTACTTCAATTTTATACATGAATTCAAATAAATGTTATGGTTTGCTTATTCCATGAATTGGTGCATAAAATATTTTGAAACATTCCTCATAAATTATACCTTTTGTAATATTAGTTTAGTGTCATTATCACTAAATTAAACATATTTGTTTAGCTCCTTTTGTTTGCATTGGTCAGGTCTTTGTTTATTCTTTTATGTTCAATTAACTCATTGTTATGGCTTATGTCTAGAGTTTTTCCCAAAGCCTCATGGACTCATAGGTGGGACTTTTCAGAGATGACCGGATCTAGAGTGTGTGATACTGGGATTAAGTGTGTGATGCTGGAGTCAAGGGTATGTGATTACTAAATTAGTCCATTGATTGGTTTGGCAGAGTTCTGGGAGTGGATAATAAGAAAGCCCTCCCTGGGTGTGAGTAGTCTGGATAGAATATAAGGGACAGAAAGAGGGCTGCTGAGCTTACTTGTCAGTTGCTGCTTCTTTGCTACTTTGCTGCCTTCTGCTTGCCATAAACTGTTTCTCCTCCATGATGCCCCTGTGCTCTGTCACCCTGCCTTGGATCCAGCTGACTATGAACTGAAACCTTTACACACTGTGTGATACAATAAACCTTTCCTCCTTTAACTTTTGTTGTCAGGTATTTTGTCTCTGCAATGAAAAAAGTTACCAATGCACTCATTTTGCTTTAAAATTTTTCTTGTAAGAGTCATACTGCTAAGTTTTGATTTTTAACCCAGTCTGATAGCCCATCTTTTAATAATAAAATACAGTTCATTTGTATTTAATACAATGATTGTTGTGTTTGATTTTATTGCTTCAAAATCATCAATTTTTACAACACTTTCTTCTTTTCCTATTCTTTTTTCTGGTCAAATTAAACAGCTATTTATTCCCTTTTTTTTCCTTTATTAAGTTAGAATTTCTTCCATATTTTCCTTTAAAAATACATTCCATTTTTCTTCTCTCATAATTAAATGACTTTATCTGTAATGATATTTGAAACAAAATAGTAACTGCTTCCTATATCAGTGTTCAATTTCTCTGTCCTTTCTTCTCTTCCCAATAAGATAATACTTTTAGACAACTTCATTTGCTCTCTACCTGCCCATAGAATGCCTTACTCTGCCCCTTCAACCCAATTTTTGTTTCTGCTGAGATAGCTTACCACACTGCACTTTAGTACTTTATACTCAAAGCTCTTTTTTAGAATTTTCTTTGTAATAGCTTTTTTATATTTCAGAGTCCCAACTTAGCTCTTACATTATACATTTCCAGACAACCTATCATTTTCTATTTAATGAATAGCTTGAACTGACTCACTATTTTTTGCTCTTCTTCATCTTCCCTTCTTTTAGGTTTTCATATGGTTCATTTCTTTTTTGATGAGAGTCTTTTAGCAAGTGATTTTCTAAGAAGGAATATATTTTGATAGCATAAGCTCCTCATCTAAAGGCAACCCTAGCTTCTCAATGGTGGGCTTGTCATAGTTGATTAAAAGAGATTTAGTCTTGGATATGGCAACCCAGGTATAGACACAGTGGCACAATGACTTTGTCCAATTATATTCTAATAAAAAGGGAAGAGATTTTTACTGAACCTGTGCAAATGGCTTTATGGCTATTGAAGAAATAATATTCAGTACAAATAGTTCTGAATTCTTAAGGGTCAGTGAGAGTTGAGTACCATTAATATATTTTATATCAGTTTTATAAAGCAAATTCTACTAAATTGAGAGGTAGGGGTAGCTTAAGAAGAGAGTTTACTCATATAACATTAAAAGGAGAATATTAAAAATCAATGTCAAATTAGTCACAACAATTTAATTTCTCTTCTCAGTTCATTTAGCCTGTGTAGAATCATGCACTGTATAATATTTTGGTCAATTATGAACTACACATAGGGCAATGGTCCCATAATATTGTATCGCCTAATGACCTCATAGCCACCTTAGTTTGGGTGCATACACCCTTATATTCATACACAGATGAAATCACTGAACAACGGATTTCTCAGAACCTATCCCTATCAAGTGACACATTATGTAATTCACTCTTCTTCCACTCACTTTGAGCTAAAGAGACTGCCTCCTGCCTCCATGAAGTATATCTGCTTCAGAACTAAAATGTTCTGAAATTCCTCAGTCAGTTGTTAAATTTAAAAGCTGCTTAAGCAATGAGAGCTCAAAAGTATATACCCAAGTTCGTGTTCTATGAAGTACCTGGTGTAGTTCATCTCAAACTGATTGGTGTAGCTCTCAAACTTCTCTTTGTTAAAAATACACTGTACTAAAGGGAAACTGGATGGTGAAGAGGGAAAGAGCAAGTAAAAAGGATCAAGATGTGATATGTGTATGTACCAACCCTGATGAGGAATATATTCATTATGTATTGCAAACATATACCAATAAAAAGGAAGAGTCCTCAGATAAATATTTAAGGTAAACTAAAAACTCTCCAAAATAATGAAATAATGCCTGCAGTCAATTTACTACAGTGACCAATATTGTCAGAATACAAGAAAATAATACTTTCTGTTGGGATACAGTACAGTACCACTTCATAAAGGTGTGATCAATGTCTTCTATCAATAAAACTAATGAGAGCACTGATAAACCTCAAAGGTCTTCATATAAAATGTAGAGTCTCTAAAACATTTATAATAATAACATTTTACCTGTGAAAATTTAAAAAGGAAAGATTAACATGTCCTTCAACTTGACAATGACTTCCTTATAGTTCTTACTCCAGTGTTAGTTATTTATAAAATGTGGAGTGTACAAAACATTCCTTTCCAACATTCCTCTTTATAAGGTAAAATAATAAATCCTTGTAAATATTCCAGGGGTCTGGTGGGAATTCACAAAAATAGGTGTAAATGATATATTTTTTAGTAAATATAATTGAGGGTCTGAATTTGGAGATAGCATCATACATCATGAGAAATAGTACTTAGCTACCTGTTTAGATAACGTGACAATAAAGTATTATGAATAATATTTAACAAAGTAATGCAACTGTAAGGAAGGAACTGTAGCTCTTTCACAAATGAGAAACTTTTGGATTTTGTTTGCTGTTTCTGTTGTTGATTTAAAAAAATAACTAAGGACATTATAAAAATCAATACAAAGCATGGAAAATTATTCTGGGGGTGATAAGGAGTCTGTGCTATCTGAATACATTTCATAGGAGGTGCAAAATAACATTGCATATACCTTATTCAAAATTCTAAGATTAATTTATCATTTTAATGAAGAGAAATTTAAACTCTTCTTTATTAATATTTGTCATAAAAGACTTACAAGCTCCTTATGTTGCTTAAATTTTCTGGCGAATAAACTCATCAAAACCAACTTTGCCAAAATGTTAATGCATTTCATAACTCCTTTTCAAATGTAGTTATAATAATCCAAGGCAAATAAAATTCACTTTGCTTAAAGCCTGTATAGCTTGCTATATATGTTCAGATTTGGTGCTTCACTGTGCTCTTTTATATTCTAAAACAAAATGACATTTTAAGTCACTCTGTTTTTCTTGAAAAAACAGAAGCACATGCAAGTTGTATTTCCTTTCACTGTGGTGCAAGCTGTAATTCTTTTCATTACAGGCTCAAGAACACATATTAATTATAACTTTTAACTAAAACAATAACTTCTATTTCACATAGCAAACTAGAACATAAAAAATTGAAAAATATTCATAATTAAGGATTTTATCATCTAGCAATCCTCATGAATACTGATAAAATAACTTTCCCCAGCTATACTTATCACTTTATATGTTCATAAAGTGGAAAAAATAAAGTATTCATTAACAGAGATGTTCCAAAGATATATATATATATATGTAGTGCAACAAAATTAGATGCAAAAGTATATGAATCTGAAATTATGCTTAGTAACCAATTATTTAGTATCAATACTACTTATAGATTATCTGGTTATCTCTAGACTATATATTTATATATATTATCTATAGACTATTCTTTGATGAATGTAATTTTTAAAATTGCAAGGTAATGTTAGTTTAATTGATCAGTAACACAATGTAAAAAGTTTAGGGCATTCATATAGTAACTAATCTAATAAGAAAATACTCCCAGGTCATGTTTTTAAAATGAATCAAAATTATTCAATTATACTGAACACTAATAAATCAGAAAAAATTACTGATCCAGTCTAATATTTCTAAAGATTCATCTTACTTATGTGAGCCTGGATTCCTAAGATGTTTCTAAAATAGCTTTCCTTATAAGTCTAGTGCATTTAAAGCATTAAAAGACTATTTTGTAGAGTCTGGGATTGTTTGATTTATAGAAGCACTTGTTATCTTTAAAACCCAATGAGAACAGGTTTTAGTTAACTTAATATATCTTATTTTTTAATTTATCAGTACATTGCAGAAGTAAGAATATATTTCACATTCATAAGTAAGAGATAAAGTGTTTTCTAAATTGTGAAAACATAGCTTTCAGCTCAGCTGTACAACTTTAAATGCAGCTCAAAAATAAAACTAGAAAGATAAAAACTCACTAGTTTAGATCTCAATAGCTGGTGCCCTTCCCAGTGGTCAGAAAATCTAATTGATTTTATTTCACAAGTAAGGAAACAGCAAAGGATTAACAAATCAAATGTTGTCATCTCTCACTGTTCAGAGAACTGGATTTCCATCATCCATTTGACAGAGATCACCAATGGTCAGATCATGAAACCAAATTCCCAACCACTGCTGCCACCATTGGGAATGGTTTCACTGACTGGTCAGAAAATAGAAAAGGCAAAAGCATAACAAAATCAATAGAGAAGGGGAAAAAGAGAAACAGCATCAGCAAAGTTAAACAGAGTTGCTGCTCAGGATTCACTCCAGGGGGCCACTTGAGCATAAGGAGCTTTTAAATCCCCTTTTCCAGCAATGCAGCTTCTTCTGGGAGTGCACTGGGGCATCTAGTAGATTTTCTGTACATTTTTCTGAAAAAAATTTTCAGAAGATAAAACTATAATTTTCATGCAATATGAAATGAACATTTGGCAGTGCTTCTCTATACCTCATTAAATAATAAGAAACCCAGCAAATTTTCTTTAAAAAATTAAAGAGGATTCAAGAAAGTAGATATATAGAGATACCTTAATAAAGGGATATTAAAATTCAAATTGCTGGGTTAGACACAATGTTGTTTACTGCTTTAAGGGCATGAGCTGTATTCTTTGAGGTTATCTGTTCCACCAAACAAAAATTTTCATTTCTACCAGACATAAATCTACACGTTACCCTCTGCCACTACAAACTTGTAAAATAGCTCAGTCAGTAAAAATTCAAGACCAGACCTGCATGGGAAAAGCACCCAATAATTTCTTCTGCTTATATCCAACCTCTAGATCATTATTTTTTTCTGTCAGAGCTCAATAATTTTTCACTATGTAACACTAAGTCTTATTTAAGCAACCTACTGAAACCCAGGGAGCACTTTCAGGGTTCAGATCTAGATCTTTAGAGCTTCCTTCAAGTCAAGGGCATTTTGTAATTATTGATTCTCCCGCTGCAGTTGCTTTTTCTCCTGGAATTCCTCCAATGAATGCAGTGGGTCTTTTACAGCAAACTTACGTTTTCCCTAATGATTTTCACTGTAGGGGACAGGGGAAGGGGACGTTACCAGAACCTCTGCAGTGAGTCCTGGTCTCCTGCGAGCCACGGCAGCACACGGCGAATTACAGGAAAGGTAGAAAAATGAGACTGAGAAGAAGCTGAGCTTTGGGTCTGATCAGTGTTGCTCT